>CM052259.1:6680152-6772430 GCA_028455795.1 Lasioglossum marginatum | reverse complement strand
GAAATGAAAGCCAATTTTTTACCATTTAGAATAAGTTTTATGACATTTTGTTCTATGGTCTCTTGCGATTTTTCAGGCAACTTAAAGATCCCATGCTCGTAGAATTTCTGTTTTTTATTAGCAAAATATTGAGTTCTATGACTTTTCACGACTTTATTTGAAATGAAATTTGCACCGCATAAAAAAATGTTGAAAAAAGCGAAAAAAATAGTAATCGATGGTACATCCTCTCTTTAAACAGCGCACAACTTTTTCTTTCGTGCACTACATTTTTACCCTTGCGGTAATAAAAAGGCAAAGGAAATGCGTATTTTGATTTTGCATATTTGATGTGATGATAAAACTATACTTGAAAGATTAGAGATCACTACTAGGTAGGAAATTACGTCCGAAATGTCAGCTGTCAAAATATACCACGATTTTGCGATTTAAAATAAGGTTGGTAATAAATGGAAGCAATGCCATCTCTACACGAAAAACGAAATGACTTTCCGAACGACCCAATAGATCCGTATAGAAATGAATAAACGACGATTCTTATGCGAAACCTTTACAACTCAGAGTGAAAATCATTGCAACACATTAAAAAATTATGACAATCAGCGGTGGCTATTTTTTGTGTGAATATTTATCAAAACCACTATTTCATCTGTTATTTCCCTTCCTACAATCTGTTATATGTATAAATTTGCATAAAATCCCGCTGTCTAGCGATGACTAATCGGTTGCAAACGTTTTTGTCCGTAACGGGAGATTTGCGATCAATCCGCGAGGTTTGCACGATATTTATCGAGGTAATTAATTATCACTCGGCACGTCATCAAATTTAATAAATCCCGAGTCCTTTGTGAACTTTCGAAACGTTTTCCATGATACGTTTTTACTTTAAAATACGTTTGAAAATACTCACTTGAGATTTGACACTTTAAACGAAGATAATGAGTTCGACTATTATGTACAGACACGTATATTTCTGTATTCTTTTGGTGTAAATCGTGTTCTCTATCATCGCTTTTCGCTGCGAATTCGCAGCCCGTTCGAATCAGCTCCATGATGGAGTTTATTGGGAATTTGTGCGCGCTGCGATGTAATCCTCTTTCCACTGGTTACTATTCCCAAATATTCTGTATATTTCTGGTTTGTTCATTTTATTCGAGAAACACGAAGTGGAATATAGAATATAAAAATAAAGTATTACGGTCTATTGTATTTATACCGTTCGAACAACTAAAGATTTCATCGTTTGATTCCGTATCTACAGCGACGCCTATTAATATTCTGACATTCTTAAAAATACGCATTTTACAACTTTTTTATGTGGGCCGAGATAGAAAATTTAAAAAATACATTTTGTAGATCTGGATCGCTTAACGTTGCAATGAGCTACAAACGTTAATAATCGTATCGATGTGCTACATTCGACCAACTAGAATTATTGAAGAAAGATAAAAGTTGCGCAGTGCGTCCAGTTTTTTGCAAAAATGCATGAAATATTTATTTTGCATAAAGATCCTCAGTCTGGCGATAGAAAAATTTTCTGTGGTTTTGCCGGCAAATGTAGAATATTGTGTAACTGAGCACGATAAGCATTCATCATCAGTCATGCCAATGTCAAACTTTCAAATTCATCGATTTCTGAATGAAAGCTTGATACCAGTGGAAAGCGCGCGGTGAACAAATCAATGACAAGAGAAATCTTCTGTTAACTAAATGAGCGGTAACGACGGGCGGGGGCACGTAGAAATTTGCCAGGAAATACGATGTGGCGTGGATTCCAGTTGGAAGTACGGGCGGATACGAATTAGCATCTACAAGCGGGGACAAGAGAGTTCCCAAAATTCGGTTGGGCGGAACTGGCTGACGTTTCATTACGACATAAATGTCCGCGTCCATATCTGAGATAGTCCTGCAGCGTGTTTCCCGCCACGACCCCGACGAAGAGGACGACGTAGTCTTCGTCGTTGCTGTCGTCGCATCCCCGCCAGCGGGGAAACAATTACTCCGAGACAAAAGATAACGCGTAGCCCACCGTGGAAATTTGCCAAAAGTGTCAAGTCTGTTACTGCGTTGCTCTCTGGCCCATCGGGGTGTTATTCGTCCCACTCTTAGCGAAACACTTCCCGATCGAACCGTGGGGTGAAACTCTTTGGTTCATGAGACTATCGCGACCCTCGTTATCACAGGAATTTATTTACCGGATAACTGAAAATAGGAAGAGTCGAAACGGATTCGACGTACTTCGACGTACTTTGACGTTTCTTTCAGTGTGCTTCGTTTGCGATATCGTAATCAGAAACGTTTGGTCTTCGATATTGATGTATAGAGCTGATTACGCAAGTTTTTTTCGCAATCAATTTTAAATACATGTTGTACCTAATAAGTACTAATATTTCTTATTATAAAATTTTTCTGTCGTTACTTTAAGCTTTTACACGGGGTGTCCCAAAAATGTTCGAGTTCCTTGAAAGGGGTGGTTCCTGAGGTCATTTGAAGCGACATTTTCATTTGCAAAAATGTCGTACCTGAGATTTCTACTTTTTGCCAAGCAAAAGAACAACCTTTTTTCGAACAGTCATCTATCGACTCTCATCGATGTGATCATGTACGAAATATCGTAATTTTTCTCAATTTATCTAACATAACTGAAACATCAGACATTTACAAAATCGCGACTTTGTAATTTCTGAAATTTAATAGACGTAAATATACGTGATTTATTGTATTCTGGCATATTCTTGCAACATTTAGTATATTAATAATAAATATAGAGTTCCACTGACCTATAAATAAAAGCGTAATAGTAATAACAATGCCAGTAGCAATTACCTATGAGCCAATGTTATTCAGCGTGTCCCGTCCAATTACACCGCCGCTTAGCAATTTCAATATGCATTTAATTACTTTCGAAGCGGGCGCGATAAAATTTTGAAATGTGATGGAAAACCGAATGTAAAGCGAAAGAGGATCCATTTTCATCTCGTCAGAGAAAATAATTAATGGTATGCTAATGAACGATGTTTGTCGCTCGAAAATTCGCGGCGCGTCCTATTTTCCGGCGGTGCAATAACGGGCCGCATCTTTCTCAGCGGTGTGAAAGCGAGAGCGTGTCGCGTGCAGTGCAACGGCGATAACAGCGCAATCAATTTTGATTTGTGCCCCGGAAACGTAATATCATGCGCGCGCTCAGTAATCCGACACGCGATTTCCACCGAAATTTCGAAACGAATGTCTGCGGGCAGAAACTTCAATTTCACCGCGGCGCGCGACGGCTCGGACGGGTAATGAAAAAATAAGAGCTGAATGGCAAAAAAAGGAAGAGGCCAAAAAAGAGCGAAACAAAGAAAGGGTGAAGGAGAAAAAGAGAACGAGGGTGACCGCCCGAGCGAACAATAGTCATTCGTGATAATGTAACGCATTACCATTTAACTCTCCACGAGCACGACAGTTATACAATTTCCATTACCGCGAAAAGTTGGAGTCATTAACGATCCATAAACCTTTTACGACGCTCCAGCGAGCTAATAATCTCGGCGAGAGCCGAGGTACTTTTAAAATCGCTGTTTCATGGCTACGTCTACCTAATACGTGCGGCCAATAGAAATAGTCGAGCTTAGCTGGTTAATGGAAAGCAAAACAGACCAACGATCCAACAATTCAGTTTGGTAACACCTTTTTCATATTGTGTTTTCCACTTGACGAATTACAGCAGAAATAGCCCGTTGTCTGGCTGGAATGTTGCCAATGTTGTACCAATTAAGTAATTTTGAATTCTCTGATAAACTTGGTAAAATTTGTTGAAAAATTTAAATGATAGCGTTTTTCAAAAAAGTAAATGATTTATACATGTTTTAATTACAAAAAGCAATTATAATTGATACAAATTTTTTTTTGAAAGGGAACCACAGATTTTACAAATAAAATATCCATCAGATTGTAAAACATTGGAAAATGATTGTAGGATATATTGTTAACGCTGACTAAGTGATTAACACAACTGTTTACTGTCTGTAGACAATTACACGTACAAGTAGACATGCAATGGTAGTATGAGCTCCGTAGTTGAAGTGAGGAAGGTGGTGCCGTCACCCGGCACGATTTCGGCAGTTGCTCCGTAAACATTAATATACGTAATCTACATACGTATATGTAGAAAGACGTGTTCATCCGACATCAAGCATCTATGTAATCTATATTCCTTTTTAAACGATTATATACAACACTTTCGAATGTAACCGCTTTGATTTTATTGTTCAATCGGACACGCACTGTTGCAATCATCCAATATTTGAACATTTAAAACAGTTAAACAATTTAAATCAATGTTTTTCATTCGACCAAAACCAAAGTAATAAAACTCGTACTGGGACGTTAAATTGAAATCTAGTTTACACTTTTAATTCTACATGAAGAAGTAAATAAATCTAATTGTTTATTGAATGAAATAATTTTTTAAAACATCTATTGTTGCAATTTATGATACGTAGTCCATTTTAACCCAAAGTTACAAGCATTACATATAATCTCTATTTTGCGAAGAGCCAGTTGAAATCGTTCTATTTGTTCTCGAACGAACATATGAAAACACATCAATTAAAAAAAAATCATTGTCCTAGACCTTCTACTTCTCGAGATATTACCAGAAATAGAGCTTTCATCCCCAACTTTGAAGGCTAGTTTCACCCCCTTAACATGAATGTCAGCAGCAAAAAAATCAAATATTATTCAACAAACTGTATTCTGTATAAATTTCATTAAAATCGGCGTGTTACACTTTGATATGTCCCTTGTGAATCGCAAGTATTTGAAAAGGTCTGGTTACGACTGCCACAAAATGATCAAAAGCAAGTTTGTGAGGGTTACCAGAACGATACAAGATGCGCTGGCTGAGGCATGCATCACTGGCGGGTATTGCGGGCATAATATTCGTTAGGTCCGACGATTCGAGAGACAGATTTACGGTCGCGGGGGCGGCGCGGCTTTCGCTTTGACAGGAAATACAACGGCGCGCAACGGACCGGCTGCGTCCGCACAAAAGCACTTTGCGTTCTTCCAGACGGACGTCGACGAGGAATGCGAATGCGAGCGCTTTCGATTCACTCGGCGGAGCTCGTTTCAATGTAAGGTGTCGGGGGAAGCCGCTTGTAGAAAGAGGGGCCAAAAAAGCGGAACGGCGCGTAGAATTTATACGAAAGATAATATATATCGAGGCGTTTTGCGGCGCTGGCGTACACGCGCGGACAGAAGTGGCTTATTTCTGGTGTCGGAACTCGGACGGCTAAAGAATGTCCCGCGGTTGATTTATGCCGGCCCGCGGAAGTTGTGGATACACAAACATCTCCTGGTGGTGCGCACCGGATTGTTCCAGCGCGTTCCACAACGCTGCTGTTCCGTAATGCTGTTCGAGGATGGTATAGGGCGGCGCGGCGGACGCGCGAATCCCATCTGACGGGCCACCTTCGTCGCGATTTATGGGGGAATTTCACTCTTCCGTATATCTCATAGGCTGTCGTATCGCGCGTTCCATCCCGAAGTCCTCCCGTAGAAAGAAAACATACGACGCTTACGCCCCGTCGATCCCGAGACGTCGATTTTTAGCGAACGACGATAGCCCTTCTCCAGAACGCACAATGATCGCCCTCAAGGAGGACGACGGCTGCCGATTTCAGCATAAATTACAAGTGAATATCATATATCTCATCGGCTGTCGTATCGGTCGACCCATCCCCTTCCCCCCAAAATCTTGTATAAAAAAAGGAGAGAACCCCACGATTCCAAGGCGTCGATTCGTTATTCGTGATGATGCGGGCTGCGGGAGCCTCAATGATCGTCCTTAAGGAGGACAACGACGACGACGTCCGGATTCGGACATAAATTATCAGCGAAAATCAACGTGTCAACGGACGTGATACATCGCGCGGTAACGATCGATTCTTGCGATCGCACAAAAGCCCGTGACGTCACTCGCGGCGAATGAGGGGGAAACTCAATATCCATGCCGGCAGAAAAATGTCGCTATGCTGTTTCACAAAAGAAACCCGATGCCGGGAAACCATTATTCTCGGACAATTCTTGCTACATCCGACCCGCTTCCTCTCGAAATTGGATGTTCCCGCGACCACAGTCCCCGCACTAACCTATTGGGCATCCGCCTTCGATCGGCCCTCGTTTTATTATCGAATTCTCGAGAACACAATCAGGTAGTTTTCCTTGTGCGCACCGCGGACCAAGGGATACGTGCAATTTGGAGCTAGCAGGGAAAGAAGGTGGACCGTTGTGTCTGTGCTTTTGTGGAACGACTCGTGTGTTCTGCCGAGAACTCAGGAATTCTTCTTCGATGCACTTTCGTTTCAATTATTTTAGTAATCCTTTGTTGCTCCGTCGTGGAACGTCGATAGTCGCTCTACTTGGGGATTTAAAATTTATTGTACTGTCGAGTTAAATTAACCAGATAATTATAATAATTAACATTCAGATACTTCACACTGTTAACTGAAAATAAATTTATACAACGTTATGAAGGGGTAAATTTCTCTAGAGACGTGTGTTAGGCATTTTCATTGGTTTAAAAGTTACAATTTTAGTATTATTTTACAGATTTTTTATCAAGCAAAACTGTTCATTAAGAGATTCACCAACTTTCTATACAATTCTATACAATGTAGAAATGTACAGTCCAATTATTATATGTATACAAGGAATATTTACATACTGGCACAGTAAGCCGGCACAGTTCAAAGAATTTCCCATACGCTGTTCTTCCTTGCGTTCGAAACTTTCATCGTTCATTGCACAAGTAAATATCATCGTAATTCTATCATATTTGATATCATTTTCATTAGAAAAATGCCACGAATATGTTGGTGAAAGTTCCATCAAAAAATAATGAAAAATAAAGAAGTTTTGTCATTGGATTAGTGTGGTCTCACCGATATACCTGAGCGGTATGATGTCATACTTCTCGGCGACTGAGGCCTCTCGAGCTTCACGGCCCCTCAAGGGGGTACACCCCGCAGTAGTGGGGATAGTTCTGGGATACTTATCGGCCAAACATTTGGGACATTTGTGGATAAAATACTGTACCACATAGTTTTACAGGTGCGTAGAACACACAAGGCACACAAAAAGCGAATTATACAATTAGGAATTTCGAAATATAAGAAACTGTTATGAATGGACAATAAATTTTGTTTCCACCTAACACGTTCTGTCCAGTCCGTTCAGTCCGGCCAGTCCAATAACAACCCGTTTCATGCCGTAGGTAATCAGACCATCCCAATAAACCGTTTCGTCGCGCAAACACATCTACTTTGCCAATTAACCGGCATTGCTACTTTGCCAATTACAACAGCCGGTAGGCTAGTCAATTCCCTCTATGCAAAACGCCGTCACGCGTGTCCGTGTTGCTGGCCCGGCAACTAATGAACGCACCAAGTCCGCGCATATACCGCCAAGAAAGTAACGAACCCTGCCTCGGCCCACAATTATTCGGCAAATGGCAGAGATGAACGCTTAGACCGAATCGAAATTACCGCGGCGAGGACGCGGCGGCGACTACACGCTTGTTGTGAGGCAAAATTTAACGCGCGAAATCCTCGTGAATCGCATCCGCCGAGCTTCGAAACGATTTGAATTCAATCAGGTGGATTGGATACCTAAACAGGAAAACAACCAATTCTTAATTCAGTTAAAGCTTAACTTCCTGATTCTTGATCCTCTGAAAGCTGCATTTACAATGCTCACGATGTTCTTTGCGTCCTGTAGTCGTATTTTGACTTGACGATAAACGTCGTAACTGTTGGTACTGTGATATTATGTGGCAGTATAATGCTCATTAATTAATCTGCTTATCGTGAATAAATAAAACTTATCGTGAATATAATAACCAAATGCTGAGGTTGTGGTTCCAATTGAAAGCGACATAAGAGAGAATTACTCTCGAATTTTTAAAGAAATGTTTCTGAATTAAAATGTTATTTATTCATTATATTCTTTTCAATATATTAATATGTTTGAAAGAGGAAATATATATATTTTCATTTGGTTTCTGTTCGTTACACAACTATCGCAGACAATTTTTATTTTGCATAAAGATCAGCTGTCTAGTAATGACATTTACTATCATGACAATAAACGTCACAGCTTACTGGCATATGAAAGCGTACCTTTGTAGACAAACGTAGCTTCAGGCAACAAGAGAAAGGAATATATGCCTTTGGATTTTCTTTAAAAAGTGGCAGAAACTGTCCGGACGACCCAATAAATTGTTTGGATCTCGTGCGATGTTTATAAGGACGCTATTGTGACAGTCAAGGAGTTGATTGATATAAAGTTTTTCCACCTGACACATTGGGAGGTCTCCGGTGGCGCGAAAAAATTTCTCAGTGTAAGTATGCGATGTTGCACTACGGGTAGATGTTTGAATGTTTCGCTCAGGGCGTAAACGAGAATTCTGCGTCTTGTTCGCGGCCCTCGTTTAGGCGCGAAATTAAAAGGCGGCGTTTGACGGGCTGGCGAGCGCAGCCGCGGCAATCAGCAACTCGTGATTAAGCGCTTAACTGGAGATATTTTTTTTGGCGACATGACGCCCGCCCGAGCCCACTTTTTCCGTCGGAGGATTTAATTAGCCGCTTGGAATGATCCGTCGAGAGCGTAGCTGGCATCCGCTGACGTTCTCCTGACGACGAGTTTCTCTTATTTTCGCCCGGGATAAGTCCGCGCGCGAGCGACTGGCATGAACGTTATTCTCGTCGAAATTCACGTGAAACATCCGGGGAAATGCAACGGGCGCGGCGCGGAGCAGTGCGGCGGCGTGCCGGTCGATCCGCAATTGAAAACCAGACAAATTCAATCTTTGTATTTTCTCTCGGTCAGAGTATTGGTGACAAGAGAGCCTGCAAATTGTACGAATTCCAGGGCGACGCGACACTCTGTTGTTTCATAACGGGATTTATGATTAAAACGTTTGGCTTTATCTAGGGAAAATGGAAAGCATAATTTTCTCCCAATGCAGTAGTGCATCATGGAAAACGAACGTCAATACGCACGCTGAAACACAATATTGTCAGATCAGAACAACTCATGCATGCTTTACACGCGCGTAACTTCAACGTGTCTACTTCATGTGTCCTGCATACAGCGATATTTTCGAAAAATCAATGTGTTAACATATTATTTTTACTTTAGTTATCCTTTTTATTCAGTCATAGAAATAAACACATTCTTCAAAACTTCATTCTTAAAAGACTTGTAAAAATATACTTTATTTTTATTCTGTTAGTTTTTCTTTTTCATTGCTTGATAACTTTACGACAAGACTGACCCAACCTTACAAATAAACTGTACGAGTTCGGTATTTACGTTTGTACAGAAAAACTTGAAAGTAAATAATAAAATGAAAGTAATCGCATTCTATATACTGCATATTATAATTTACTAATTACTCGCGACCCTCCAGACGGGTTGCGCCCGTGCACTGGCGGTATACCTGAAAAGGTTGTTATAGCAGACAAAAAACGCGCACGGATTAGCTCCGAACCGGGCGATTATTTACAAACACAGCACTCCGACAACTTCAACCCGGCAGATAGACAACACGTGCGACACATCCACCGAATCAGATCGATGGGATCATACATACACACAACTTTTCTATTTTAGTTTAGTATATACAGTAAAGTCGCATTTACTGTCCGCGATCGTGTACGCGATCACTGCCCAGTGCCTACCGCTGTCATGCTGTCCTTCTCTATGTTTGGCTTTCTTTTAGACTCTCGGTGCGGTCGGCGCGGTAGACACAGTCATAAAAAAATAATGTCAGTATGCGATCACTGTCCGTGCAAAACACAAACTGTTGGCCAGTAAACGCGACTTTATTGTATGCATTAACACGTTGCATTGACATGTTGACGTTGGCCACCGTACTTTTCAGAATTCCAGTGTAAGAAGCCAATTTAATTGAAAATCATATAAAAACTACGAGATAACTCGTAGTTGGCAGTCAATGTGTTAAAGGACAACATGCGTTAACAACGAAATACGAAATAAAATGTGTTATAATATCGTTTGTATTTACGTACTGCACGGTCGGTTGCTCGAGACAGACTAACTGATACGTGGCAGTTTTGGCCAGGGTTTGCCCGTGTTGTTTAGCAACAAGGATTACACGCATGACATACATACATGCATGGTAGCCATGATAACATTCTCACAAAAAAGGAAACGATAACAATGATTGCAATTATTATATATGATTGCAAATATTACGAACTCTTGCGCTTCCGACTTTCAATATTAAACCTCTACTATTGAAAATGGGTGGTTGAAAAAACTGCAAACAGCGTATTTTGTTATAAACTCGTTAATTTGATTGAGCTCGGAAGTGCGTCATATCGCGTTGAAGGCTATACTAGAAGAGAAAAGAAAAAGGAAAGGGCTAGGTGGAAAAGTCCGTTGAGATAAATAACCAGTGCTGCGTTCTGTCTCTTACCCAGGCAGTTAGGTATACGAAACCTTCACAGGCCCATGGGTCCGCTGACATCTAGTTTATTGCCTTAGTCAGTGATTCTCACATGTAACTGAATTCATTATTGCTTTCTGGTTGACGCATTGTTACTAACAATCCAACATCCCCTTCAATCCCCATGTTTCAAATGATACCTACAATACGATATAAAATAAAATGCGGAATATTTTATTTCCTATTTCAAGTTGTAAACATAACAATACTTTATTTTATAAATGTTGTTCGGGAAACCCGGGACTATTTTTGGTTTTGGGAGTGGACTATATAGAAAAGTTGATAAGATGGATCGGGTGCGAACGCAGACGGAAGTCCGGAATGGGAAATCGTGTGGGAAGCGTGAGCGGAAAGAGGCCGAGAGAAAGAAGTTGAGAAGTCGTTGCACGTTAGATATTTAAACGTCGGTTTATTTGCCACAATCGCGGGAATGACAACGGTTGCAAGTTAGATGGATTGGCGCGATCGAGAGAACGAGAATATCGGTATCGACCGGCAATACAAAAAGACTGTGATCAAAGGGCGCGATTGTGTTGCGTGTGAAGCGTTTGAACGACAGAACGAATCTAATCGTTAAGGTAATACGAGCGATTAACGGTGGTTCTCGGTAATCACGTGATGACGCATTGCGAGCGCGATACCGGGAATCGCCAAAAACACGGGCTTCGCGCACAGCTGATCCTCAGGAGCGTATATCTTGGGTCCGTTTAACGCGGGGTGCTACTGAGGTCCGTATCGCTCGCCATCAACATCTTAAACTAACTTAATACTAAGCTTAGTCCTAAACAAATGTCGAACTGTAATTCTAAATTTGAAGTATGTATTTTCAAGGTAAAAGAATGCTCTTCATTTACAAAAAAATTTTTTAGAAATGTTAAGTAAGTTCGACAGGGTTCACAAAAGAAAATTAGTAATTTTTTCGATCGAAAATCATATTCACAAAATGTTTATTTTTAAATGCTTGTTCTAATGATAATTTTGATTAAATCTTATTAATATCGACATTTTCGGAGATGCATTAGATGCATTAAATACCGATATGAGACAAGTCATTTTTTACCAAATGAACTGCTAGATCGGCTGCCCGGACCACTGTGCGTCGTGACTATCAATTTCGAGTTGGACAGAGCGCGGTGTTTAATAGAGTCGCTGCCGTAGGAATAAAGAAAGCGATGGTTGTCGATAGACGCCAGTGGGCGGCGACAGTTCTCCAGTCATCGAGTAAAAATTTGTCGGGTAGAAGGTACGTGACTGTTAAGCCGGCTGGATATTGCGCCCGGGGTTGTCGGCGGTGACAAAATGGCGTCACCGGGAGCAAATGAGCCCCTTTTCGCATCGATGATAGTCTTCGGCCAGGATTACAGCCCGTAGAGAAAGGAGAACGACATCGGAAGACCTAAAGCCTCGGCAGCGGCCCGTTCTTACGCCTGGAATTTTCAGACGTCAGACTTTCCGGGAAATTTATGGCGAGGTCACAGCTTGGATCGCCATGAACAGTGCTCACCCTCCTTTATCCAAGCTTGTTATCGTTCTGAACCTTTTGCCCTTGTACGAATTACATACATGCCCTCCGCGTACGTATACATATAGGTAAGTACCTTTGGTTCCTTCTACCAACCCCGCCAACGCCCTCTCTTTCAATATATATACGCACACGTGCGCCATGTGACCACCGTCGACCACGCAAAATTAAATTTTGATAATAAGCGCCTCGCGCTGCGCGAAACGTTCTCCCTCGAACCCGAATTAAACCGAACGTGCTGGTCAAATGAAAGAAACGCGCAATCCGACAAATCTACATATTTATGCAGTGTAATTGTTCGCATTTTAAAAAAGACAAAATCCCGAAAGTCTCAAGAAGCACACAAATTTACATTTATTTTAGCTTGAGAAATGATTAATATTCGAACTCTCTGATTTTGCGTGTTTACTCTGAGGATGATAGACAATATAGTAAATCCTCGATCTAAAAGAAACGCTCGGGTCTGTGCTCTTTCTTAGATCGTGAGGTGATACTGATTCTGTGTGACCGCGCCGATCGCGCCGAACGTAGAAAAGGACAGCGAGTGTAAATACGGACCGCGCGGCCGAAGGCGCAAGACTTCAGGAATCGAGAGTTGTAGATTAAACATTTGCGACAACGGCATACATCGCGGGTTCCGTAACTCTAATGAAACTTCTAGGCAACATAACTATTTGCTCCTGTTTAAAGCCACTGTTGCAGTGACGTCGTTAGTGGCATTCGCTGTTCTTTTTCTTCCAGAAGTACTTATTTTGATATCCAAGATTTAATAAACTCTTCATCATGTTTCGCCGTTCCACTTCAAAGTGTAAGTTTTTACGACGAGCTGAATACGACGCGAATATCTCTGGTAAAAATCGTATATGAAAAGATATAAGGTGTTCCTTGATGGCTTCAAACAACTTTCTCAGGTTGTCCGCCATAAAAAAAAGTTATTCCACGTCCTTTTGAATATAAGACATTGTGCATTGTGGGGAAAACGGTTGTAATTATTTAACTTTGCAAATTGAATTCGTCAAGATTTGTTAACACAGTTGCGTTTTTGTACTCGTTATTTCCGTTTTAATTATTCGAAACGCTGCGCTACGGTGAAGTCGTGTAGAGTATACAGAACACATAATTCTGAGTATAAAATCGCAACCTTAATGAAGTTTCACGAAACTAGGACTTTTTAATAGACTACGCTTGTGTTTCAAATTTATTACAGCAAACTGCTCCAGGAATATCAAAATGAGTACAGACGCCTGGAATGCGATTGTTATTCGCAAAAATGGTCGAAACGCGATGAAGATTAATCTTTTGCGGAGATGACTGGCAAGTCAGGATCGTGAAATATTTCATTATATTACTTCTCCAAAAATATAAGCGACTTCAGACTCGCTTCAGAGAAACACAAACCGCTGGCTTCAATTTAAATAAAAAATATTTCGTATTTTGCATGTTGAAGTTTCACTATCATGTTTCCCTTGTGATAAGGATGTCACATCCTTGCATACATGCTATTTGGCTCGACGCCACTATAACTTGACTGTCCATGTGCGTGGACCAAGTCCTCAGTCTCTGACAGAACATTTTAGCTCATGATTAATGTTAGAACCTTTATGAAATGCAAAATTCACTCGAAAAGAAATTCTGAAGTTATCGAAGTAAATAAAAGTCAATGAACGCGGACAGTAGCACAAAACTGTTCGTACATATGGATGAAATATTCAGTTTAATTTGATTGAAGTCTGATTAAAATAAAGTTCTTAGTCTAGAAAATCGATCAAAAATTTTATTTCAACCCCAAATAACTAACCTTTCATAAAAATGGCGATTGAAACATTTGGTTCTTGTGATATACATAACATGATCCATCGAATGTTGCAATTAATAAATTCAATACCAAATGGAACTACTTCATTTCATTGTTCTGTTTGGTTATAAGATAAAATGTAAAAATTCAATTTTTACTGAAAAACTCGTCAATTGTTGGCAGAATATGATGATCACAATGCTGCTTACTTTAATCGTTTTATTTGGAGAAAAATGATATTTGTTTAAAGTTACTTTTACGAGTCGGACGTTTCATATGCAACAACTTAATGCATTCAAGAAAATTATCTTTCGGAAGAGCTGCATCCTAATTATTCGGCCGATTCTCAAGATGATACATTTTGGATATTTAACCTTTTTTATACGATTCGTATTTGTTAGATTCAAAGACGACAATTGCATTGTACAATCTTTCCATAACGAGGAGCGCAAGTGAAAATCGCGGAGGCAATTTACGAGCTAATAGTATGAGAATAATTTGAAACCCATCGCGAGATATACGAGTTTCATAAAATATTGTAGATCCATCATGCACGGCGAGTGCTCTAATATTCGCACGTGTGTGTACACGTACATGTCAGTGTCGCCTAAACGCGTCACACCATTTCCTTGTCCCGTCGGCAATCAAATGGGGGACCTCTATGCGTTTTATCGTCACGCGATTCTATCTCGCGGCACAATTTTTCATCATCCGTCGCCGGTATCAAAGGCTTGTCTTTTGAGGCGCGACCAAATTGAGTTTCCGCGCCGCGACGAAATCCACAAAAGACGGATACGACCTAAACCGAGTGAAGACAGCAGATTGAATAGCGGACAAGGCGGATGCGCACGCACGAGGAACCGAGCACCCACGACGATCGATGTATTTCGACTATAATTTATTCGTAATGGGCGACCACGGCCACAGAAAACGCCTCGCGTTTTGAAAAAGGTTCACGACCAGTCCCGCGATCATCCAATTTCACGGTGGATGTGATTTCTTGCATGTCCGTCGGTCGACTGATTTTCGTAATTATGACGCACACGCTCGATCTTTTTTCTCAATTCGGCTTTTTCGCTACCCGTTTTTAATTTTCGAATCTTTCAAAGGCAACATGCTGATAGGGTAAATGTAGCTATTACTGCGTTTGTACGTTTTACTGCGGTATCTTTTCCCGATGAGATTAAAATACGTAAAAATAAATATGTTTCCCTAAATAAATTTGTACAATTCAATGAGATTGTATTATCGTTGGCGAAGCAAACACAATTGCCAATCCTTCTCATATTTTTATAATCTCAGGATTTGATAAAACATTCTTCATAAAAAGTACTTCCTATACATACAGTGGCCAGAATTAATATTCGGACACTCTAAAAAACACGATAACTTTTTTAATATTGTACTATACGAAAAGAAATTTTTTCAAAAATTTCAATAGTTCGGAATTGTAGAAAAAATACTAAAAGTTGCATTTTACAACTTGTTATGTGGGTGTTCGGCGTCGACCGTCGGTCGGAAGCGCCTGATGCCGGGACCACTCAGATGTGAGCGCGCGAGGAAAGACAAGGAGTTTGGGAGAGAGAGAAATTGTATTGCGGATAGCTGTGGAACACTGTACTTTATTCCTTTTTAATTGCACTTTGCCGCGCGAATTGCTTTCTTACGGATCGGAAATCTTGCCCGTGCCGTGGTTTCTGCCGTCGGATCACGACAGAGATCTTGAGCGGTGCCTGAACGCAACCGGATATCTTGACGCGTTCGAAGGAGATCTTGCCGCGAAGCAGAAGCACGGAACGCGACGCGAAACGAGGAAGCGAAGCGGCGTGAAGAAATAAAAACGCTATTAAACCGTTTAAGCAGAGGACAGTACTACGCAGGTGAATAAAAATCGCTCGCCGAAATTCTGGTGAGGGGAATCCCACAGTCGTAAAGGCTACCAGAAATTGGCGATAACGCTGATGAGCATATAGCCGTGTCTAAACGCAGTGACGAATAGCACACCGATTGATGTAACGTAATGCAAGTAGGAAAACATGATTTCCCGTGAGATCGAAAGAAGAAAACGTTCGATCTTACTGTACCGCTGCGCGTATTGCGAAATGTTAACTGTGTGTCCAGCGCGTTTAAAATCTCGGTGCGAACTGGCAAAGAAGAGCGTTTGAAGTCGCGATGCGAACTGGGGTAAGAGAATCGTTCCGACAAGGAAAGATCCTTAAATATTCTTCGCGCGGACGGCGTGGTTGTATTTGATTGGTTCATACTCGATCGCATGATTTCTGGGAGACAACAGTTTATACAAGTATTTGTTTGTCACGGGCGCGGACACAGACTTAGCGTTCTCGCTCGACGATAACGGATGATCGCTGTTTGACTCTAAACAGGGTAGAAAAAGTCGGAGCGAACGACGCTCGACGGTTAACATAACAACCGACAAATGCTGCTATTCGAATCCCGAACAGTGGGCCTATATTGAAAATTTCAAAATCGGTCGACGAGTTGCAATGAGCTACAAATGTTTACAGATGGTAAAAATTGCAGATTTTTACGATTTTCGGCCTCTAACTGCAATAAATCTAAGGATTCTTACATGCCTGTCGTTTTTTCCCGCACCAACCGATTTCGATGAAACTTTCACAGTGCATATAATTGACACAGATCTACAAAACGTATTTTTTAAATTTTCGATATTGGCCCACATAACAAAGTTGTAAATGCAACTTTTAGTATTTTTTTACAATTCCGATCTCTTGCAATTTTTGAAAAAATTTCTTTTCACATCCAGTAGTAAACTAATTGCTCTAACTTCCAAAAAAACTTCAAATCGTATAGTACAATATTTAAAAAGTTATCGTGTCTTTTAGAGTTTCCGAATATTAAATCCGGCCACTGTATATCCATCACATGGCTCGGTCTTAGTTTCTGAGATATTTGCAAAAAAAGCTTTAAATAAATCGAGATTACGTGTACAGTTCATTCTGCAAGTTTTAATGCAGAATACTCGAAAATAAAATATTCATATCTTGAATCAATTGTTTATTAATAGTAAAAAATGATATTAAAATAAAGTACGATCGAAACATGATGCCGCAGTAATCGGTACAGATATTTTATAAAATAAATGTAATTATAAACTTGATATTTTGACAAAAACTGTCACTAGATCCTTCGGTCTGAATTACCACCGCGTTGAAGAAAGCGAATCGAGTGAAAGTGCCACGAGGGTGGAGTCTTATCGCTCGTCACCGTTCGAACTGTATATTCGATCGTAATTTCCACGCGAACGAAATCGAATTAGTTCTCGGCGATCGAGCAGTCCGTGGATAGTTCCTGGGCTGTTCATTATCTTCTTTTCGCTATTACTGTCGTTAAAGAACGAAAAAATTCGCCGGCAAGAGGCGGGATCGTGATGATAGTATGGAACTGCTGGAGGTTTAATGACTCGCTTTTGCTATCTTCGACGGTAAATTAAGAAGGGAGCTGAGAATATGAGGAAAGATGGTTAGAACGCTGAACGAAGAAAAGAGGATCTCTCATAATTGTATAATCTTTCTATTATATTATAAAATAGTTCTGTAGTTCTGTAACGCAAAAACTCCGAGCGGCAAAGCCTTCAGACTGGTACCGAAAATTGAGCGACGTGACAGTGTGTATGAGAGAGAGAGAGAGATTGAGCGAAGCGCCGCGGGGGTTGGTGAGCCAAGCGAACAGAGGGCGGAGCCCCCTGGTAATCTATAATATAGTATTTTAAGACTTCTACAGATGAAATATTCGAACAGCGCTTTTCGGTGCAATTGTGTGACGAACATAGATATATTGGGTTGGTACCAAAATAACACTGATGCGATAATACACAGTACATTATGTCAAAAAATACCAAGACATCTTAAATAAAACACACAAATTTTCAATTCTCATCAATATTTATTTTATCGCCTTGAAAATCGACCCCTTTCGAGGCAATACACTTCTGCCAGCGTAAAATCCAATCATTGAAGCACTTCTTATAAGCGTTTTCTGGTATGGCCTTCGGTTCCTTCAGCGAATTTACTTTCACGGCCTCCATCGACTCAAAACGGCGACCTCGAAGGGATAATTTGAATTTGGGGAATGAGAGAAAGTCACAGGGGGCCATATCTGGCGAATACGGTGCTTGGTCGATGACAGTTGTCGAATGTTTGGCCAAAAATTTGGTTATAATGGTCGCTTTGTGAGATGGCGCGTTGTCGCGTGGTGCAAACTCCACGATTTGAACGCATTGTACCACTCATATGCTCGTGCTCCCGATATAACTGAATCACCGAAGGCCTTATTCCACAGTTCCAACGAATCGGTAAAAATTTCAAGCAAACTCTTTGTTCAATTTTTTTTCCATGGTAACGATCGCAGAACACTTGGGGTAGACTGATAAACTCGGCAGATGTAAACAAACTGTGCGACAGACCGAGCTCAAAATCTGCGTCGTAATAGTTTACAGTTCTACTAACTTCTAGAAACAAAAAATTTTTAATACCTCTTACGCGGTTAGTTTAAATGGGGATTTCTCGGTACTTCTTTGACACAATATGTATGTCTCTCTATATTTCTCTGACCCATCTCTGTTAAGGCAAATTAGTTTTTACTATTACGAGCCCACCATTCCATTCGTTTTACATGAAAACTTTGGTCGCTTATATCTCGAGAACGAAGTGAAATATCAATTTTTTTTATTAATGCAATTTGAATCCCAAGGATGAGATTACATTGCAGTATTATACAGACGTTTCAATACATTGTAATACTTTATATAATACAATACAAATTATTAACAATCGTATGTCTACTACACAAGCAGTTTAAAGATGTGCTCTTTTCTCAAATATTTAACTCACGATCGTTCAAAACCGACATATTTTTTAAATTTTCAATATAGGCCCACATAAAAAAGTTGTAAAATGCAACTTTTAGTATTTTTTCTACAATTCCGATCAATTGCAATGTTTGAAAAAATTTCTTTTCACATCCTATAGTAAAGTAATTGTTCTAGCTTCCCAAAAAAGTTCAAATCGTATAGTACAATATTTAAAAAGTTATCGTCTTTTTTAGAGCGTCCGAATATTAATGCGAATAACTGTATCTCCACCGTAGGTCTGGAGAGTAGGACATTACATGAAGAGATATCAATTTGGGACAAGATGCATTAGGAAGAGCATCGACTCCACTATCTTCTCCGCGTATTAACGATGACAACTTATTTGTTTTTACAGTTGTGATATAGTATGGATCAGACACAATTAGGACAGGATAACATTTATTTCAGAGAGCATAAACTATATCATTTACCATTGACATTAGTCATGATAATTTTTTTCTGATCTACAAACACAGCTTGATTTTTCGCCCACACATCATTTCTGTGGCAGAAATATAATATGAATTACTGTTTTATGTATTTCGGTAATGAATTTCAAAAGAAAAATATTAACGGCTTTATTCGTGATTCTTGCTCACACCGCTTCTATTTGTTCGGAAAGTAATTTCGTTTTTCGTGTAGAAATGGCATTGCTTCCATTTGTTATTACTAACCTTATTTTAAATCGCAAAATCGTGGTATATCTTGACAACTGACATTTCAGGCGTAATTTCCTACCTTGCAGTGCTTTCTAATGTTTCAAGTATGTTTTTATCATCGCATCAAATATGCAAAATCAAAGTACGCATTTCCATCACCTTTTGCTTTTTTATTACCGCAAGGGTAAAAATGTAGTGCACGAAAGAAAAAGTTGTGTGCTGCTTACATAGAGGATGTACCATCGATTACTATTTTTTTCGGTTTTTTCAACATTTTTTTATGCGGTGCAAATTTCATTTCAAATAAAGTCGTGAAAAGTCATACAACTCAATATTTTGCTAATAAAAAACAGAAATTCTACGAGCATAGGATCTTTAAGTTGCCTGAAAAATCGCAAGAGATCATAGAACAAAATGTCATAAAACTTATTCTAAATGGTAAAAAATTGGCTTTCCTTTTTCCTTAAGAAAACGAAATGACTTTCCGAACGACCTAATATTTCCGTCTGTCCATCGACGTTCCGGGCCTCTTTCCAAAATTAAAAAAAAAATTAATTTATCAGTTATTTCACATTACATTATTTTAAACTATATGAATTCAATGTAATTTTTAAGATATTGTCAAAAATGAACCGTTAGATAGTGCTTGTTATTTCAACATTACATGGGATTCATTTAGAAACAAGAAATATATGATCCAGACCACTTTCATAATTATAGGCACACATTTTCATTCTTCGTGTTATTTTTTATATTTCGAAGTAACTGACTAATTTAATTCCGCCTCTGCGCGACTGATTTAGACCATTGTTTCCGAGATTTAAATGGAAAAACCAGCTCTTTCTAGAGCTGTGTTCGGCATCCCTTTTCTCCCCGCGCGCAGGGATCCACGCAATGCATGGTGATAATTCCGGGCAAATATGCAACCCGTTTCGCGTGTTCATCCCCGGGAACGAATCTCGGTCCTCGGGAAAAAATTGAGGCATGTTTTCTGATACGATCGCGCGAGTGCGCAAATACCGTTTGGTAATGGCGTAATTGGTTTACTCGTTAATTAATACCGATGCGCCGGATTCATTGTTCCGACGATTCACGTCAATCCATTGCATCCCTCAACCCCTTTACCTCTTCGGCACTCATCCCCTCCCCCCTTCCGAACATCATGGAGGTCGAATAATTTACTCGATTTTTATTCGGCAGTCGAAAGGTAATTTACTAGGCAACAGCGCCCGGGCATCATTTTCGCATTCCCCTTTGTTAAGCGATCAACCCCGTAACAATTTAATTTTGTTTTTCGATGACCAGTCTAGCATAACGCTCGAAATGGATCGCAATACGAAACCAGATGCGTCGGGCACAGAGGGATGATTAGAACGCGGTTTCATCCGATCCAGCGGGTCGTCGAATGAACAGACCGTGTTTTCATGACGAGCGGAATTTTAATATCGGGTCGGGTTCCATGATAACCAGTTTCCGGGTAAGAGGAAGTTTCATCCGCGTATCAAGTGGTCCGGTAATATTTTACAGTTTTAGCGAACATGAGGGAATAGAACACCAAAACCGTGGATTTATCGAGAGAATGTGAACCTTAATATTGGGTTTTGAATCTGAACACGCTCAGGGAATAGAACACCAAAACCGTGGATTTATCGAGAGAATGTGAACCTTAATATTGGGTTTTCAATTTTTTCCGCATGAAATTTCGTACCGGTAGATTTTGCGAATTTATAATAGTGGCCCTTGTATCAACCACTAGAATAGCCTAGGCTTTTGTATAAATGTGGATGTGTGGTTCAGCCTCGTCCCTCAATCTGACGAAATGTCGATTTAACAACAATTTTGCTGCAAGTTTCTTTTACAAATGTCCACCGAATTAGTAGATTCACCCCTAGGACGGATGACCATTACTTGTTATACACCCTGTACACTTCACGATTCAGTTTTTCGTTGACTGTTATCCACATCAGATCAAGAAAACAGTCTTTAGAACGTTCCATACGAACGAACTCATGAACCGACACGATGGTTCTTCGAAAAAATCTGATTTAACTCGAGAACAATGAAGAATATAGAATGCGTGATCTTAAACGACCCGTGTATTATCTTTCCGAAATAAAGAGCCGCACTTCCATAACCTGACCGGGAGTAGTCGGAGCGACCCTAACTGGCCAGTTATTCCTGGCGGACTATAAGATGGTCCTAGAGTATCTGTCCTAGCGGGAGGATTCCATCTAGCGGATAATGGGACGATGTATAATTCCAGAGGAATATCATCGGTCCTTGCGTTTACCATCTTTTTAAATGTTCCACCGGAGGAACGGGTCCCTTTGTTCCGTTGATCTTTCACGCGTACCTCGCTCGTTACATCCCGCAGCTAGGTGGTCCATTAATGCTCCAGGCAGATACCGGCTCGCTTTAATTGTCCGTTATAACTCAGGCGAACGTAACTTTTCCCGCAGGAGCGGTGGTACGTCGTTCCTGCGGAGGTTCGTAGGAAAGATGGTTGTAGGCGGATAGCAGGGTGCTGTGTGCGTGCGTAAGGGCGGGGGGGGGGGGGGGGAGAAGAGAAGCGGGACTGGGGGTAGAAAAATGGAGAGAAGAACGGAACGAGGGAAAACGAAGGGGTGAAAAGAGCGAAAGGAAATCGACGGGGCAGGGAGCGGAAGCGAGGCAGGCAGCATGAAGAGGGTACAGAATAGCAAAAGGGAGATAAAACAAAATGGGTGACAGAGGGAAGAAGAGAAAAATATGGGGGACGAAGACGGCGAGAGTCCGCTGGTAGAAGAGAACGAAGGATCCGAGGAGGGAGATGAAGGGGCAGCAGTTTAAGTTGGCGGTGGTGTTAGTGAAAAGGCGGGCATTAAAGCGTCAGGCCACGTCTTGTATGCATCCCCAGGGCTGCGGATGAGGTATCGTCAAAAAAGGAGGGCGGCACCTGTAAATCAGTGTAATCGGTGACCTGCTCTGGGAGTACATTAGAATAATTTATGGTCGCCTCTCGTCGACTCCTACCACCTACCCTACAGTAAAGTCGTAAAAAGACATCGTGTTATCCGCTACCGTTTCTAGCTCTTTCCCGAACGATAACGGCCTGGCCAGACTCACCAGTCGAGGTTCGCGAAAAATTAGAACGGAGCCGTGCAACTTACACAAGCGTCGATATTTTAGTTGACGCATTTCTATTTCGCGATCTGACAATCTAACTGCGTTGTTTCTGTATTGTTAGTTGAGATATTAACGTAAATATTTCATTCTTTGCGCATTTTTACTATGTCCTTTTATCATAATTTTACTAAAATGATAAGTCTCAACTTAAATACCGACGCGAGCGTACGTCGACCAGCTGAACGCATGGCACGTGACGATATTTCAAAAGACGCGAATGTGACTCGATTTCCCAGCAGAATTAAAGACATCTTGAACGCCGCGAATGTCATATAACTCGGTTAACCGCGTCCCGTTGGCTTTATCTTCAGGATCCTTTTGCTCTCGGTTGTTTTGCGGGTGTCGAGAATCATGGTTGCAAGAACCCCATGGAACGCAGGGGGCAGCAACCGAAAAACGCACGGAGAAATTATGGGAAAAACAGAATGTTTCGAGACAATTCAAATGGTCACAATAATAACACGCTCCGCGGAGACGTTTTCGGCCCGATTCCACGTTCTACATCCATTTATATAAGTTGCCAGGGGTGGAACGATGTAAAGCATCGATTCAGACGTCGCGGAACACCCCACGCTTCACCATAACCCGTCGGGGTTCGAAGTGCTCGCCCCCAACTGCGGCGGGCTTCGAGGTTAAGTTGCCAAGAAGACGCGGAGAATGCCTCTGACACTCGAGTTTCATTCGTTCCGCCGCTCTCTAACCCTCTTCACCCCCTCGTACCAGACTGGGTGCCACGGTTGCCCAGAAGTCGATCGCAACAGATCGAGACCGGACAACTAAAACTTCGATGGAACTTGGCTTACGTCCTTCGCAGTACTCCGAATGAAAACGGAGGACGACCCAGACCATTCTGCCTCCATCTGCTCCACGCGATGGTTTCGATTGCATCGGAGCGCGTTCAACTTTGGCCTATTCCCGGAAGGAAACCGACAATCTTTTTCTGCGCGACCGGCTGATCGTTCCGAACAGAAAGGACCGTATCCCTTAAAGGTCTGTCTCGGTTCGATACTGGAATAGACTCTACGAATTGTTCGCTTTCCATGCCTCGGTCTGACGTAATAATAATTGCGTATTTTTATGCAAATACACACTGTCAGATATCAAGTGGACACTATGGTGGCACTTATTTACTTCCCAAAAGTTTTTGTCAGAATTTCTTTTACGGCACCCCTGTGGAAAAGAAATTCAAAAGTCGAAAATAAGAGCCACCTTAGTGGACATCTTTCAGAAACTAATAACTTTTTTAAATTGGACCAAACAACGTGAGATTGTTTGAAATGTTAGAGCAACGCGTAGATAAATTTTTTGAAATTGTTATTGCTTCAGAGTTGGGCGGAATGTGTATTAATTAACAAATGTCCGTGTCGAAGTGGACATCAAATACATTTTATTCGAAACACTGTCCTATTAAGTGGATCTACAATTCTCATAATTAGGACAAAAATGAATAACTTACAAATAAGTTACAGAGCCAATTTTTATCAGTTATTCCACCCAAATAATTTTCAAACTTGATCAGCTTTTGTTACTGCAAGAAAACTTCGGCGTACAGCGAATACCAGAAATTAAACTTTGCTAATTAATTTGTCAGTTTTAATACCATTAATGCCATTTAAAATGAGTATAGTTTGCCCATGTTGGCACAGTAAAGTATTAACAAATTTCTGAGCATAACGTAAAAAGTACTTATGAAATACCTACATTTCTTCCCTCAGAATGATTTCTCATGCTAAAACACACAACGTGCCGCGGGAGAACGAAGTGCTATCAATCCTGGTAGTGTTACATTTCGTCGTATTATGTTGATTCTGCGATCTCGAAAGTACTAATAAATAATTCCGAGATACAAGTGCACCGTATGTATCGTCGGATGTTGGATTTCGCCATCTCTGTGCTCGTCGATCATTTGAAATTCACTCGAATCGCATGATTCGGGAACGATTCCTTAGTGTAAAATGTTAGAAAACTCAGATCTCATCTCTGGCAGCCGATGTTAGTATTTATTCAGCGGTAGGAGAATCCGTTCGCATATCGAGTCCCGTGTGAATGAAATTCATGTGGATGCCTTGGAGACGAAGTATTAGGCAACAAGCGTACCCGCAAGAAATTCTCGGCGTCCGAGCTTCTCTCGTGATGATGTCGTTCCTCGTCAGGGGAGTTACATATGTTCCCTCTTAACTCGGCTTCTATCCCAGAATTCTGAACCTCTATCTTATCTCCAGGGAGGTTTTCCTTAATAATTGTTCCTTGCCGGTAGGCTGTATAGAGATAGTTTCTCCTGAACGATCGTAAATTTCAAACGAACCGCAAGATGATAAAACCAATTAAACAAGTCATTAATCTCAAACTTCACACTTCCTTACGCTACTTTATCCGTAGGAATTTTCTGGAAATGTGTCTTTTTAGATAAGGTAAAGTGGGGTAAGTGCGAAATGGGACAGGTGCGTTAATTGGTTATTTTTATTATAATATGAGCGAAATTTGTCTAGCTTGTTTTTATTAATGTACTATAGGTTAGTACAAACTATTCGCAACAGATGGCGCCCAAGAATAAAGGTGTTTTCCTCGCTTAAATCAACCAGTAGTAAACTGTCACGTAAGAGGTACTTGTACAACTTTGAGGTTACTTTGAACGCGCAATAATTTATATGTTAATTACATATTCTGTGTTGTTATTTTAGGTAAGTACAACAGATATGGATGTAAGTTTACATTAGATAAACAGTTTTTATTGTATTTTTCAAAATTTATTGGTAAAAACACAAATTAGCTCTTGCCCCGTAAATATTGTTACATGGGGCAAGTGCCTACGATCACGGTGGGGTAAGTGCGTACTATATGTATAGACAGTTCATGTTCACTATTTCAGTTTATTTTTTGTACTATAATTCTTAATGAAGGGTAAGTAGGGTATTACCCTATATTTGTAGCGACAAAATTTTTCTAATAATAAATATCATATTTATATTTTAAACTATGTTTTGATATCACTGCATCCCCTTTCATATTTCAGCATGAAAGTACCTGTTTGTTTAAAAATGGATAACTATAAAACTAAACAATATCATTTAATGCAATGAAAAGCATTTTATAGCGGGCTTGTTAATAATTCTCTTCATGTCCCGTAGCACTTGAAACAAGGTTTGAAAGCATTTTTAACTCTACGTTACGCTGTTGTCCCATTTTCGGGGAAAGTGCATAGTAGTTGACATTTTTTACAATATCCTATCAAAATGAAACTTTTCAAGAAAAATTAGAATCCTACGTAATATTAATTCATTAGTAATAACTGTGGCAAGCGTTTGATACCGACAGCGTTAAGTTTTTACATACCAGACTGAAAATACACCAGTTTAAAGTCAACCTTTGCAAAAACTCGTACGCACTTACCCCACTTCACCTTATTTTTTGAGGCTATTCATATGTTTTTGATAGAGACAAGACACATATTAAAGAGTTGAAGAAGACCTAACAGGAAATAGCAATTGGCGATACATCCGGTACAGGTTCCGTTATCAAGACATTGTCACGGATACTTTACCCGGCACGTGATATCGATCGTTAGACAGAGATTTGTCGCATCGTTGAACGTCGCTGTGGAAGTATCGAAGAATTGACTAATTCGATTTGTACCGATCGATCAGCGTCGGACCAGAGTCCTGTATTCTGACGCCGTCGAACGTCAACGATTGAATAGAATCGGAGGTAGCTTGCGATCCCGTGACCATTCGCTCGCAAGTCTCGCCTAGTCGAGCATCGTTCAACCCGTGCCTATCTGGGCAAACCTGAATTCCTAGCCAAGGATTGGCATATCGGTCGCGAGACGTCTCGCGGCGAACGCTGCAGCCGGCATGTTTGTTCGCATCACGAGCGTTCCCGGCGCGTTGCGTCGCGCCACCAATTTCGCGAGCGCGAACAGAAGCGACGCGATCACCGACACGTGGACCGGAAACGAGCGCAGACACGCGGAAGAGAATCCTCTCGAGCGGGGAACCTGCCGACGAAGATAGCCCGAATCCGATTACCTGTTGGACGAAGCAACGGGCCACGCCCAGGGCTTCCGGCGAACACTGTCCGGTGAAAAACTGTCCTTTCAGACTGGCACGACAAGCGGCACCGCGCCCATATTTTTCCCCCAGCTTCTTCCGTGCACGCGATCGTGAGCACGAATTTCGGTTTCGTAGCGGTCTAGTCCTTTTTTGCCGGCTTGTCGATTTAGCGAACAGTTCACTGAACTGGGAATCCCGTGGATTCGCGCGGACCATCGGACCAAGGGCTCCGGGGGTGGATCAGGGAACAGCTTACCGTGGAAGTTAGTTTCGAAACGGTCGCCACAGTGCGTGGCTCGAATGCCACAATTAACTGGACAAAATTCATTTTCGAATTAACAGAAGCTAACTGTGTCAATGTGATCTGTAGTAACCATAAATATAGGGTGGATCACGAAGCATGATCAGCTTAGATTATTAGGTTGTTAGTGGTTCGATCGGAAATTTTTTTAGCTAAAATAACATGGTTCAAGGAGGCCTTCAAGGTAATTATATCAAATCTTTTTCGCCTCTTTTTCCAGAGCGATCAAGGTCACCATTTTTTATAGGTACGTTCGCATAAACGCTTTTTCACCTTTCTAGATTCAGATATAAATATTTGACATGATGCATGCTAAATTCTTCTCAGTCATCCTCTATAAGATGGGTGTAAAAGAATCGTAGGTTTACTTGTAAAATACTGATCGACAACCGTCGACAACAAATTTGGTACTATCATTTTAAAGCTCTCCTTGAACCATGTTATTTCAGCGAAAAAATCTCCCGATCGAACCACTAACCGCATAATGGTCTAAGCTGATCATGGTGAGTAGACCATGGATTTTAATAATTTTAATAAATCGAGAATAATACATCGATGCTCTTGAATTCTTTCAGTCCTTCCGCTGTTTGAAATTTCACCTAGTCGTGTTCGTCATGAATAGTGATGGGATCTGAATCACTTCGAATCGCTTCGATTCAATATTTACGACAAAAATTCGAATCACTTGCAACATAATTCGAAGCTTAGAAGGTTAGGGCTCCATTGTCTTGAAAATCTTGAAAGCCTTGAAACTTTGGTTGGTTCGTAAGAATTGAAACTCTTGAAATGTTACATCTATCACGAAACAATAATTACGTCCGGTCGGCATCGGGATGACTAACAGTATGAACGTACCAATATTATAAAAAGTATAACACTTATTAAGATTATCAAGACTTCAAGACTCTCAAGAGCTTCGGGACTTTCAGGAGTTTCAAGAGTTTCTGATTTCGAATAAATATCGAATCGATTCAAAACTCTGTGGTGATCGATTCGTTCGGAAACTTGCAAGACAGAGTATTGTATGCCCATCATTAGTCATGAATGCATAAAATCCAAAGCTTAGTAATGAGCAAATATGGTAGAACGGACACGTTTTCGAAGAAAATGTTCGTTCGAGGAACGATTAATTAGAACGCGCGACTTCCGAGAATTGGAAGAAGAGCAGAGGAAAATATGTCGCCGAGAGGTAGTACGTGAATTGCGCGACTACGCGACTTTAGAGTTTCATAATGATCGTCGAATGGAACAAAGTTCCGGGTGGGAATGACCGGAAGCTATTATCGTTCGAGACTACTCGACGACTAATGAGAATAACGAGACTCTAGAGTGGTCACTCATTGGAATGGCGAAAATGTGGATACGCGAATCGGGGGACCAGATACACGGTAAAGGAGAGGGAGCGAGAGATAAATCGAACAGCTACCCAGGAGACTCCGTGGAGCAATTTAAATTGCACCAGATGGGTACCCGCAGTGCAGGATTTCATTGCTGTTGGGTCCTTTTTCTTGCGACAATTGCGAGTGGAAATTGCGTGGTAGATAAACCGGATTCGCCGGCGCCTAGCGTCTCTCTTGTTTCTTCGTCGGGCTTTTTCTCGATTTGCAAGGCACCCGACTCCGACTACTAATTGTGCCTTAACAATAAAGCCATTATCGAGCCAGTCGATTGAGAAGCTGAAAAACGAGGAATGAGTCAGGGCGGTATACACTAATGAAACTTTTATGCCCTTGCTGAATTGCACCGCATATAACGATGAGCCCGATTAAGTACGCTTTATTTTATTCTCCTCATGATATGAGCTGTTGGTCTGTAGCTGAGGTAATTGGCGAAATGCACACGTTGCAATTTATTGATACCACATTTGTCTGTACTTACTTCTAATCTGCAGTAATAAATACACTGTGTGTTAGTGATGGGGAATTTAATTACAATATGCATAATAATGTTCTTAGAATTGTCAAAAAGGAAACTTTGAAAACTATGCAATTCAGAAAATCACGATGGAAAGAACTCGAAACATCCTGACACATCAGAAAACACGATCGAGAACACGAAATATCACGAATACGTTTGACCTCGACTTCGCCAGTGTTGCTCAGTATCGTCGTAAATTAGCTCACGAAATTCAGTACACGAATTGCGATATTCGAGGACGCTTAAAAACACGATGTTCTAGTTATTGCAGACGTGGACAAAATCGTACGGCAAGAGGTTAAACATCACGAATGTCATTGCGTTTCGTCCGTGGACGGATTCAATCTATTCGAGGAAAATCAAAGATGAAACCGGGTTAGTAATCTGTATAACCTATTTGGCGGGTGGACGATCCCAAGCGATGAAGTTTCTCGGATTCGCTGTTACGTTATGCATCGGTGCCCGAGCAGGGCAGGGCACGGCACATGTCGTCAATTCCGCAGGTCTAAGTAGATTAAACCCGATCTCTGGTATTCCGAGAATCGTTGTTAAACTCGGTTACAGAATAGTTTGTCTAGAATATAATTATCCGGTCATGGTTTAATGCAAGTTTAAAATTTTCCGTGGTCCCGGAGGTCACGGTTCATCGGACTGCCCGACATTGGTCCAAACTTAATTTCGCAGTCGGTAAAACTTCTGCAACGTGCATTTGGTAACAAGGTATCAAGTTTACTGACCGCAGCCGGTATCGTGTTACATGCGCGCATTAAGGACAATCAGATTATCGCGATAATGCTGTCGCATCGCCCACTTTGAAACAACGCGAATGCATATCGGGCTCTCCGACCGCATAGACAAAAAATTTATTGTGGAAGTTGCGGATCAACGGTTAGGGGAACGAGGAGGAGAGGACACAGTGTCACACTCGGGGAGCAACATTTTCAAACTGCAACGCTTCCTGAACTAATTGTTCGTTACCGCGAAGGCTGAAACGCGCGTTTGAAGTCGCGATTACCGCATAGCATTAGGTTAATGCAGTACTGAGCGGTATTAATTAGGGTAATGGACACCTTTGGGAATTAAATGAGGAGAACTGTGCACGGATCTAATAGGAAGGTTGTGTCGGGATTCTGGGAATGTCTCAAGGCGATCAAGGCGATCAAGACATCTGGACATTCATTTCAATGCTACCAAACTCCTCTGAGATCACTCTGCGACACATAATTTATCGCGCAAGCATCTTTTAAAAAAGATACAATCTTTATTACTCGAAAAAAGGTTCAAAAGAAAATCTATTGTGCTTCAGGGAGTTCTTATGACGAACATTTGTTCACTTTTGGTTTTTCTTTTCTTTTAATACAACTATTTTAATGAATTTGTACGAATTCGAACGACTCCACAGAATTTAACTAATTTTTTTCTATGTCTCTCCTACTTACGCATTATTTAATGTTCGAGATGAAGAGACAAATTAAATTGAGAAAATGTTAAAATTTGTAAACGAATCAGTAAAATGTTACTTACGATGTCACACACAAGAATATGCAGAAAATAAAATCGGTTCGGATATTAAATCGAAAGAAACGGCTATGGAAACCAAAACAGATAATTGGAAATTGTCTTCGTAACAGTTATTCAGACTTGTTCATAACCGTTTTAATCAGAGCCTTCATACAACAGCTTTAAACTGTTATTTCCGAACCTCTCTCCTGGTTCGCATGATGTAAGCATTTCAATTTTTGCCGGTTGATTGTAGCAAGCAACATGTACGTAGCGAGCATACCCGCGAACTACTTTCAAACAGTAATCGAACATCAACGAACCCAGCAAGGTTATTCTAAACGAGTTTTCGTGGGAACGAGCTCATTTTCTGGTATCCCTTTACTTCGAACTTTTGCGTGTCTAGTTAGTTCTAAGGGTACCCATTCAGTTTCATAAAGAACACGTGTGTACACGCCGGGCGAAAAGTGAGCGAGATTAGTATGTACTTCGGAAAAAGTCATTCAGAAAGTTACGTTCATTTTCGCGAGTCGAAAGTTTCGGCTGCTGACCGAACCGCAAAAAACTTCGAATTTCATTTGAATTAAAATTTAACCGCGAAATCTGCAGGGAGATTCGGTGACATTGCCGGAGGGTCGGACGTCTCGGTAGCAAAAGTAGCAAACATTCCGGGGACCGTGAAAATAAATCCACCGCGATATCGAAGGCATTGTCGATTTTCGAGCCACTTGCCTCGAGTCGTAAACGCTGTATCAACACAGGACGCACAGAAAACGGGAAAGAGGTGGAAGCTTCTGAAGCCATTTGCAGAGTTCGCGATCTTGATTGATGCGTCTCCGGCCAACCCCGCGGTGAACAGAGTAAAGTGTTTTCAAGCGTGGAGGCGCCAACACTAGCCAAACTACTAGTTCCAACAGAACCTGGGTCAACTATGGTTTCAGGCATTAGTATAGAATATCGAGATTCATGTGCACAATGAACCCGACGAAGAAACAGCTATGAATATACGGGACAACTACGAATGCAATAAACACGAAACTTTCTCGCGAAAAAGACCTACGTGACACAGAACAATTGATTCTTGTGTAGTAGATTATTTTTGCTGGGAACTGCAACTGCAAAAATCATAAGTCTCGATTAACCTTCTCTCCGTGTTTGGGGTGCAAATGCACGCCAGACTGATAAAAATGGAAATAAAAGGTTGGCGAATGGAAAATTTCCAAAACTTTTCTAGGAATGTTATCTGTGATATGTTTCAACATTTTTAAGTATTGTATACTTACCTTTTAGACAAATCTTTTCTTTCATTTTGCTCAAAAAATGTATGTTTACCCCCCTGTAATTGAATAGCAATACACAGACAGAAGGTGAAGAATACTTTCATTATAAATTATATTTTATTGATTTTATTATATATTATTATTATATATTAAAAATGAATACGTGTTTTAAAGGTACACTACATATTCTTTTGAAACCTATTGGAAAAAGTAAAAATGATTCGGTTTCTTAATATTGAAATAAAAACAAAAATGGCATGTAGTGTAAGATCCAAGTCTATCTAAGTTTTTCTGTCGTTTCTCACATATTGTGACTTCTTAAGCCTCGCTGCATTCGTGGGTAACCGGTAACACCCCCATATATACAGGGTGTGGCCGGATGCGCGGGTGGTGCATCCGGGCAGGGAATGATTCTACATGTAAAACTAAGTCGAAAAAAAGGAATAACATTTTTTCGTTTGGCAGCTCGTTTTCGAGAAAATCGAGTTTGAAAATGCAGCGAATATACGTGCTATTGCATAGGAATCGTCTGACGCGTCTGACCATGATCAACCAATTCTACTTGGTGCACGTACTAAAGCACGCGAACCTGGCGGAACTCTAAACTCGATTTTCTCGAAAGCGAGCTGCCAAACGAAAAAATGGTATTCCTTTTTTCGACTTATTTTTGCATGTAAAATCACCCCCTTGCCGGTTGTACCACCCGTCCGGCCACACCCTGTATAATCCATTGTTCATCCTGTAGATCTGAAGGGTAAAGATCTGTGCAAAACAAGCCGCAGGTTATACCGTGAATGATATAAGCAAGTAGAAAACTCTGTCACAACAAAGGGCGCACATCGTACAGAAGTAGATCCGTTTGTTTACGTTTTCGAAAAGGGTGAGAATAGAGTAATTATGGTTAATTATGTTGATGATATCGCGGGGCATTTTCTTATAATGTCCTGAAGAACCATTTCTTAAATTTTCTCCCACTTGTTGCCGAGCTCCCAGTATAACTTGATATTTAATATGTGAAAATATCCAATACTTCTTCATTGCTGGATTATTTGTGGACAGAGTATTATATGTACGAAATGGTATTACACGTGCAGAAATAATAATAGCATATAACGGCAATTGTGTGTTTTCGTGCTTTGTAATAACATATTATCACAAGAGGATTTATAATTAGCGATTCATTAAAACAAACAAGACTTTAATAATGCCTTCTGTCAACTACTGTAATTGTCTGAATTGTAATTATAGTCAAAATAACGGACAAATTAATTTTATGAAATTAAGTAAATCAATATTAGTCCTGCAAATGTATGAGAGAGGTGTGATGCGAGCGAAATTAATGAGCTATCGAACTGATTGTTCGTGATACGTGTGTGTGTGTTCAAAGTTTGCAAAAACATAATACGAGTTTCGAAAAACCTGGCACAAATGGCGGCTGTAAATAACTATTGAAATAAAACGGACGTTCGATCTTCCATGTATTTTTTATTCACTTTTCAATATTCTCGTTCTATTTCGTTGTTCTATTTCATATTACAGTATCGATTTATGGAGATTGGTTCATAAAAATTCCAATCAAGTGCAGCATATTTGTAATGCTATCGGCAGCTTGAAATATCCAACCATGCTGAAAGCTACTAAAATTATCTAATTTGCAACAATGAAAATGATAGCGGCAAATTACCTGTTACTTATGTCAATATCTGAACACTAAAACTATCAAGCATTGAATGTGATTCAAATATTTCATCTTATAAAAATGACAATGCTGTATTTATTTAGACTTTGTGTGATTTTTATGTCAATGAGCTTAGATAAAAAAATGTATTGAATCGTTTCGTGTTATTGAACGGCGGCCGCATATTTCGCAAGTGGTTTTATACATCTTCCATGTTTCACTTCAATTATCTTCCATAATTTTTCACGGCGCCTAGTCGCGACTAAAACTGGATAAATCCTCGGCTTAAAGGTTCAGTTTCCGTTGGGGTCGCCACGTGACGTTTTCTCGTTTTAATAGAGATAGCACTGTCGATCAGTGGATCGTTTTTCTCTGCTGCGTTTCGTTTTCTTTTTGCGGTTCGAGCAACGGGTCGATCTCCACGGACAGTCATGGACAGCTGTGACATTTGTTACGGTTTTTAGAAGCCGGATCACGTGAGACACGATTCCAATTACGAAGGAAACAACTGCATGGAGCCGGTATTTTCATCGCTACGGATTGTCCTCGACGCTGAACGAATTCGATGGAATTGCGCATCGTACAGTCAAATTTTTTCAGGAGGTAGTACTGCCGTGCAAAATTTGTACGTGTCTCTCAAAACGTTCTATCAATCAAGGATCCGACAAGTGTGCGTACTGGCTATATTTTACGGCGGAATAGCTGCGGATTTTGAGGATAATCGCGAATAATAACGCGAAAAAAGTGAAACGGTAAAGAACGGTAAATCTTCGTTACGAATTCTCAAGTTCGTGACGATTACACTATCGAATTTTATGAAGTTACAAATGTCAGAGGTATAATAAAATCTAATGTCCAATTAAATGCAACATGTATTCGATTCCAATTATACATTAACCCTTTGTACTCTGAATTCTTTTCAATTTTGTTCCGAACAACTTTCCGTCGTTTTAAGCGTTTCATTTAAAATGTACTTCAAAGACAGTTCCTTGATTGATGCTAATTTGATAGAATCTTTTTCACTAGTTATATAATTAATTAAATTAGTACCAATCAACTAGGTATAATGAGTAGTAAAAAGGATTGTATCAAATTAGTACCAATCAAGAAACTGTCTTCGAAGTACAGTTTAAATATAAAATTTCGGAAAAATTTCTTTTCGATAGAAAATAAAGATCATTTGATTTTTTAAATATTAAAATGTATTTTTGATTTCATAATATTATAATTCAACGACCTACTATATTATGGCCTTGAGCCTATATATGTACAGTGACTCCCACTAATATTCGGACACTCTTAAAAAGACGATAACGTTTTTAATATTACACTATACGAAGTTTTTTGGGGAAGCTAGAGCAATTAGTTTGCTACAGGATGTGAAAAAAAATTTTTCAAAAATTGCAATTTGTCGGAATTGTAGACAAAATACTAAAAGTTGCATTTTACAACTTTTTTACGTGGGCTTCTATTGAAAATTTAAAAAATACGTTTTGTAGATCTGTGTCAATTATATGCACTGTGAAAGTTTCATCGAAATCGGTTGATGCGGAAAAAAACGACAGGCATTGAAAGATGTAAGAATCCTTAGATTTACTGCAGTTATGTGCCGAAAATCGCGAAAATCTGCAATTTTTACCATCTTTAAATGTTTGTACCTCATTGCAACGTCGACCGATTTTGACGAAATTTTCAGAATATGTTTAATTCACACAGATCTACAAAACGTATTTTTTAAATTTTCAAACAGGCCCACATAAAAAAGTTGTAAAATGCAACTTTTAGTATTTTTTCTACAATTCCGATCAATTGCAATTTATGAAAAAATTTTTCTTCGCATCCTGTAGCAAACTAATTGCTCTAGCTTCCCAAAAATGTTCAAATCGTATAGTACAATATTTAAAAAGTTGTCGTCTTTTGAAGAATGTCCGAATATTAGTGGGAGTCACTGTATAACGCTAAAATAGTTTTGTTTCGACTATTCACTGTGCGATTATACGATTACTTTGGAGAAGTGTGCCGATTTTTAGTTTAGGGGTTCGTTCATGCAATCAGTGAATCGGATGGAGCAAAACGTTTTTACCTTCGACAAATCTTGCAGAGGAATGTCGCGTACACCGAATGAGGAAAGCTTCTACCGTCGGAGGGAAATACATAGAAAATATTGAATATTATCTGCCGAACGGGAGCACGATGAATGTGCTACGTTTCTTTTGCTCCTAGCATTGTCACGAAGATGGAATTCCACGTATAATATGTCATACGGATTCTTCCAGAGCATTCCGAACCGTGAAATTGCTATTTATTCGGTAGACGTGGAGGGAATCGAAGGGATGTAAGCGGGAGGGGACAGAAACGAGCTCATCGACATAACCATTTGGCCACCTTGAAATCCATTACTGGCGAAACTATGAAGTTATCGTTCCGCGGGTTGCCAACGCGAGCCACGGCAATATGAAAATGTTCACCGTTTACGACTCGGGAAGGATTTCGCGTGCGCCAACCTTCAGACTATATTTAAACTAATGATAGTGGGTGTTGAGTAACCCGTGCTACACAGAAATTTCCCAAGGTAACAAATACTAGTGAGTTAGTCTTTTATCCTGGGTTGTACGATTTTATTCCGTCACTGGTTCACATCACGGCAGGAAAAGAAGTCATATATTTCTTGCAAGTATACCGTAGGGTAAGTATAGTTCATTATATATTAGTACTTCTCGTTCTGTGAGCAAACAAACAGCGACCAATTTTCATTCTTTTACATATCATATCATTCAATCTTACCTACGTTCTACAGCATAGTAAATTAGATAATATATTCAGTGATCGAATTCAGCTTAATCGGTTAATAAAAATTCTTAAATTCGTCGAACCTGTACTTAATTACTTGCAGTACCTTCTAAACTCTAATTTTAATTAGAATACATGAAGAAAATTCATTTTTATTATTTTCATTATTATATTAGTATTATGACGTATGATTCTTTCCTCTATCATTTTTTTGTATTTTTATTACTCTGTATACAATGAATCAATAAAAACGTAATTGTATTTCCGAAATAGAAGCGACCGAAAATATATATTTTGTTATTTCTGGAAAATAAAGTGCTAGAGTGTGAACGGATTTTTTAAATATTGATTCGTTGTTAGTCAGATTCCAGTGCAATAGAACAAGCTCGGCCGAAATTGGATGGCGTTTCTCGGTCAAGAAAAAATTCAGGTGGCTGAAAATCTCGGCGTATCGAGGAGATCTGAGTTGAACCGGATCCAAGTTTGCAACAAAGTTAGTCGATCCCTTCGCACTCTTTCAAACGGTCCTCAGCGGCAGCGGCCGCAATCGGCTAAATCAGTGGTCCGTCAAACGAAACACGTTCCGGGCTTCAATTCTGGTCCAACGAACCGTGCAGACGTTTCCTTCTCCCTGAATTCTTCGCCAGTGGAAAGAAAAAGGGTTTCCGCTCGAGAGCTCGATGATTGTTACGTAAATCGTGGAACGTTTGGGGCAATAAATCCTTTTGTTTCTTCAGAATCGTGGCGCACAACGAGTACCTGCGCGCAGGTTCTTCGAAGCGAGTAGCATCCTCGCGCGGATGATGCGGAACGGCGCAAAGTTTTGCGAAAGAAATCCCCATACACATACCCGTGCAGAGAAGATTGTTCCAGCGGAACACTCCCGGTTCGAAGAACTTCAAACTACGCACACCCGCGTTACGATCAGTCGCCAGCCTCGACGACAAAGTCTCCTTTCGTCAGATACGCTCGCTGTACACAAGGCTCCCGGTTCCAAAACGCGAGCACGATCGTGAAACCCGCGGGATTGCCGATCCCTTCGTCTACCCTACAAACGACTTGCCACTGAGACCACGTAAAGAAGCAGCGGGCCAAGCAGAATCGTTTGACGCCGAACAGTCTTCTGGGAAAACTACATCTTTGAAATGATTTTTTAGAAAATTTGAATTATTTAGGTAGATGACAACAGGTCCCCTTTATTACCCTTGTCATTAAATTGTGCTAGACTGCAGACCTCTACACAAATGTTCATCTTTCAGAGAGGTTATCTAATGCATTAAGAGCACGCAGAATTGTTCGACGCCAAAGAATTTTTAAAAATCTTTTGTAAAAACACTTTCTTAAAGTGGCCAAAATTTACATTCTATGTTAATAAAACTAACACGTTAAAAGTAGTGTCAAAGTTTAGCATTTAATTGTGATTTGTACGTTATTAATCTCAAATTTATATAGAAGTTACAAATCTATAAAAATTTTTAAATGATGTAAAGTTTATAAAAAATGTATGAAATCAACGAGAACCACTAAAGCGATTAATATTTCGAGAACAAACGCAAGGATTGCGAGGATAATCGATACCTATTAAAAAGGTTTGATGAGCAAACTTGCATACATATAGATGCAGCCAATTACCGAACAATGAAGTACAAAAGCATAAGAAGGAAAGATATCTAATTAAGAACCTAATTTAAGTTTCTTCGCCTATGGTTTAGATCAGATCAGACCGTAGTTCGATTAAAGTACTATTTAATGTCTATTAAAACCATAGTCTTATGGTCGACTTATGGTTAACAAACTTTACTTATACCTATAGAAATTGACAATTTTAAACAATATGCATTGCACGATTACCTGTGATCACGTCGTCTTAAGATATAAAATTCTTTAACTAGTGACGTAATTAAGGAATACAAAATATACTGTGATTTGTATTTCGAAAAATACCTGATTCTGAAATGCCAGAAAATATCAAGTTTCAACTTTCAACTGATCCTTTCTGAAACCTCTCATCAAAAATTAATATTCTAAAGTAAATGGATTCTCTTCGGGCTCTAGTAAAATTATTGGGTCGTTCAGAAAGTCATTTCGTTTTCTTAAGTGAAAATGAAAGCCAATTTTTTATCATTTAGAATAAGTTTTATGACATTTTGTTCTATGGTCTCTTGCGATTTTTCAGGCAACTTAAAGATCCCATGCTCGTAGAATTTCTGTTTTTTATTAGCAAAATATTGAGTTATATGACTTTTCACGACTTTATTTGGAATGAAATTTGCACCGTTGCCCTTGCGGTAATAAAAAAGCAAATGGTGATGGAAATGCGTACTTTGATTTTGCATATTTGATGTGATGATAAAACTATACTTGAAAGATTAGAAATCACTACTAGGTAGGAAATTACGTCCGAAATGTCAGCTGTCAAAATATACCACGATTTTGCGATTTAAAATAAGGTTGGTAACAAATGGAAGCAATGCCATCTCTACACGAAAAACGAAATGACTTTCCGAACGACCCGATCGATTCAGCCATATTCGAATCGACTTTCTGAACAAGAAACGTGAATTATTAAACTTGGAGAAAAAGCGCATCCGACTGTAACATCAGTTAATCAAAATCTTATAATGTAGTTTTCCTATTGTTGCCATCGTCCGGAAGTTAGCGCGCAGCGATGGGATTCTTTGGGTCACGAACGTCCCCGAAGAGGGTTATTGTTTCGTGGAAGATTTTATTGAAAGCCCGACGCATTCAACAAGCTCTGGCGAGCGCAAAAATGCGATGAAACAATGCGGGTCGAGTTACTGAATCTCATAATCGTTCCTCGGAGGCTAGTATCGCCGACGTGCTTTTGTAGTAGATATCTGGTTTGTCTCAGTCTCCATTTAAACTCGGTTATTCTTACCTCGCTTCCCCGTATCCTTTATAAATTTTGTTGGTTATTTTGTTCCCTAGTTGCTTATGATGCTTCTCTGAAGCGTATCAGTTAAGAGGCAGCAGTATTGGGTAGCTAAAATCAATCATATCTTCTAACTTGCCTCACTTTGATACAGTTCCATGAATGTATTCATACTTTTCACGATAAATTCTGGGTACATTTAGGAGTAATTCATAAAAAATATAATTGTCAACATATTGAACATTCTTAAAGTTATAGAACGATAAATACAGCACAGCACTGAAACATAATTCGTAGAACTTAAATAGAAGACAATTCTTTCTCATATTTTACAGAAATATTCAATTGTTCTACGGTCACGATGCGCGACGTAAACTGTGCTTAAAATTCTAGTTTCGAGATAAACGGTTTTAAAGTTTGAAACTAGTCCTATAACTTTCGTTATTATGCAAATATTTATATGAAACTTGTTGAAGAATATTTACAGAGCTTCCTAATTATAGAATAAATCGCAAGAAACTCTGTTTCGAAAACTGCGTTAATTCAATGAATCGTAGGAGAGCCAATGCAATATCCAGCGAAAATACGGTGCTGAGAAGGGTCTTCCGCTTCGACAGCCGGTAAACATTTATAATTGAAGTCGAAAACACCGATAAAGACAGAGCAGTTTGTGATGGCAGTAAAATTGATGAGCTGTTAGCTACCGGAAACGTCCGTCTCCTCGTAAATAATAAAACGAAAGGTGACGAAACGCGTTCGACGTAATTATGAACGGCGCACGACCTGAGTGATTATGATTTTGGCGAAATCGTTTAATTGCTGCAACGCTGGAGCAATTGTTCCGGATTGAGAGTTCCGTGTCGTCGGGAATAATTTAAAGACGGGGGAAGAGATGCACGCGAAACGTAATCGAATTGTCCGTATCTCCGGGCCAGCCACGTACAAAGGAAATAATTCGAAGCCGTGCCTCGGGTCAGAGGTGCATCTACGTGGAATTTCGGTGCGCGGGTTACTTGGAAAACGGATGCGTCTGCAAGGTGTACGTGGCTTCGCGACAATTGCTATCGATTAACCCAACTATATGTCAAACTCGCTGTATATGACTCCCCACGGTCGTTTCCAACACCCCGGTAATACGCTGTGCAAACATTTACAGGCGCATTCAATTAACTATTAACCTTTCCGCGACTTGATTTTTATTCCTCCGATTATGTAACATATCCGTGTACCTAATGCTATTAGGTTGTTACATATGAAATGCCCGATTTTAGATATTATTTCAATGTCAGCTAATGTGATTGCAGTGTTTTCTTTTCATATCAAAATGTAATTGTAAAAGAAATTTAATGAACTACCTAAAAATTCCATTTTAGCTGAACTTGTAATTCGTCGACAGAATATGTTGATTATAATGATACTTACTTCGATCAATGTTTCATTTAGAAAAAATATTCGAAGCATGAATATTTATCATTGAATTTGAATAACGATGTAATCCAAATTAAAAGTTTGCGACTGAATTTTGATTATTACGGTGTAGACGAACACCGGTTTTCCGGGCGTTCATAGGAGGAACAAATTGTATATGGCGTGAATGACGTTCTCGTCGCGGCCGTTCGAGCTTGACGGCGAATTTCCAAATTACCTGGGGCTCGTTACGGCCAATCGTAAAGCTTAGGAACTACGAATAATGCCAGCTGCTGAAAACAGTAATAGCATATTATAGAGGGCACCACAATAGCCGGCTGCGATTGAAATGGAACGCGACGGCGGCGTCGTAAAAGAAAAACAATATTCGAGGAACGTGCAAGAAAATCGATTTACCGGACACGCAGCATTCACCGATCGACTTTCGTTAACTCCTCAACATTATCCCAGAATCGTGCGCCCGTTATCGCTGCGGAATACCGTTTTAAATCTTATACTCATCCCATTAATCAGTTAAACCGGAGAGAAGTAATTGAGAATTAACTCTCATCGAACCTAAAATATTGGTGAAATCAAGTTACAAGTCTGGGATCCATTCCTTAGAATGTTGAGGAAGCGCATGGAGTAAACTCCGAATTGTTCCCTTTTGTAGAGAGCCAGCTTCCACTAATCCCGTTCCACTGGGGGAGCTAAATTTCTCTGTTCCCTGGAGCCACCTTCACTGGGTTGCGAACGCCCTAGTGCAACATGAAACGACCAATTCAGATTGTTAAGCGATTCCTTCGAATTCGGAAGACAGACACGGCTAATTCCCTAGTACGATGTATTCTCGGAACTAGATGTCCCAGGACGTTTGTGTTTACACTGGTATCGATACCCTCCAGAAAAATCCCTGTACTGATCTGCCTTTCATTGCTACTGATTATATCTTTTATCGATTATTCTTAAGTCATACTTTCTAGATCCAGCAAGCAATCATTTCAACAAATACTTTTCGAAATAAAAATTCACACTAGACTGCAGATTGTATGCATTTATGACAAAAATGGGCACGTACAATTTAAAGCAGTGGACATGTTAAAAATATTTAAGGATTCCAAGTTATTAGTTTCAGCTTAATAGGATAATTAAAAAAAGAATACAATTTTTATTTGGCTGCTGTGTCCTGCAACAAATACGAACATTTTTTATTTTGCATAAAGCTCCGCAGTCTAGTGACGAATTTTAGGAATACCCTTAGTATGATACTTCGTAGTTTGAGTGCACACGACATCACTCAAGGGTTAATTTGACCTTAACTTACTACTTACTTGTCTTTCGTTACGTCTTCGTGAATGTTCATAATCGAAAAGCCATTCAGTTAAAAACTTAGGGGTAAGAAATACAATCGGTTGAAGTAGAACCCTAAGAGCTAGAGAAACTATTGTGAGGGTGACAAATACCGGATAATGCGAGCATGGTCAGCGTTGGCAGAAAAATGGGGTTGAAACAAAACGCTCTATCTGAATGAAGGCAAATCTGTACACGGAATTAGCGTGATCCTCAGTTTTGCGCTTAACGGGGTTGTTGGATCACCGACTTATCTACGGTGGGTCCGTGCACGCGATTTAAGCAGCCCGTGGCTACCTTGAGAGGGACGTAGGTTACCTACGCCATTTGGGAGCCCTTGTTGTTGCACTCCTACCGAAGCAACTGCGAAGTCGGTTTAGAAACTTGGATCCCACAAGTGTTTCGCGATCCACCCCGGGCGAACCCATAAATCGCGGCCGGCCGGCGCATTACTGCGTTCTCATTTGTCTGTGCTGGAACTTCTTACCGGACGCCCGGGCTTTTCTAGCGACCGCGCTAATTTATTCCGGCCCGATACTGGTCGGTGTTATTTCAAATTTACACCCGTTGTATGAGCTCTCGGATTTGAATTTCGAGCCTGTATCGTATCATCGCTGGCCGTGCTGCCGCATTTAATCCTTTCGCTACGGCGAATTTTGATACATACTACGAGCGGCAGACGGCTAAAATTCGACCACGACCTATAGTGTGAATGGCAAAATTTTTCGGAAGATACAGTGCCCCACGAAAGTTTTCGAACACTCTTTAAATTACCTGGATTATTTCTGGTCGAAAATTTTATATTATTTTATATTATAAAATTCTGCATTATTTTTATAATATAACGCATGTCAGTCTGTTTTACGTAAGTGAAATGATAGGCCGTACACAAATTGAGGAATTTGCTTCTCCATTAGGAAAGCAAAATTTATTGTTTGCTATAGTGTAGGTGCGTTGAATTTCTCGGTATATCGGTGTGATGCGAAGAAATCATCCGAACTGATCCAGTAATGCGAATACATTTATCCGCGACAACGCTATTTCACTTTCCATATCAATACTCATTGCAGCTTCCATTAGGTTAGGCACTTCGCTTGGTCGTATTAACGCTTAATCAGAAATTACATAACGGTGAGTGACACTCGAACTTACACACGGACACGCGGTGTAAATTGTCACGCGTTAATTAAAAAAAAAAGGTTCGCACATTCGTTTTCGTGGTATTATTTTCATCGAGCACGAACAGAACTACACAGCTATGATCCGGGGAAACGTGACATTTGGCGAACCCATGCGTCACTTTACGCAACAAACTCATTTCATTCTTCGTGTTTTGCATACACCGTGCAAATTTGCGTTGCTCTTCAACAACAATGCAACGCTGTTTGTCAGACTATTGGCACACCAGTCGATCCCGCTTCGAAATGTTAGTTCCTCATTTGATTTCCCGATTATTCCATGCTTTCCATGTGTCCATGTTGTCGCTGCACACTGCTTGTCCACGCGATACCGTATTTCACAGTATCTCGGTGTCACATAATTTCCGACTAATTTCGAATCAGCTCTAATGGATTCGTCGATTCCTCGATTCTGCTTCCCGAACCGCCCACTTGCCCCTAACCAACGATGATAGCGAGTTTCAGGATTGATTACAGAGGAATTACGCTCCTCCTTGCGAGGGGACAAAAGAGTTCTTGAAAAACATCTGCGTACGCTAAAAGTTTCGCAATTCAAACGCAATATTGACGGCAAACATGTTTCGAAGATTATTTTTAACAATTGAGTTATTTCTTCGACCCTCATACTAATAGAAACTCGGTGAATTCCCACCATGAGAAATGTATGAACATTAATAGTGTTTTTAAAATCAACCATCAATTGTTTAAGAACTATATATTGCATTTTTGGACGGAAATGGTAATTTACATCGTAAACCATCAAGCCACCGTAACGTAATATATAAGTTGCAATTAATATTTAAAATATAATTATTAAAGGAATAAATTTTCGGCTGTAAATTATTTGAAAATGTGGTTCTTCAAGTTCCTTTCAATATGAGTTTATATTTTCATCTCTGAACCCGTAGTTTTAATTATCGACCTCGCTGCAAATGTAGATTGAATTTCGGGGATCATGTAACGATGGCTGATGTTTCGTACGTCCTTTGGAACAATTTTTATTAAACCCTTTGTCCAGGTTCTTTCAAATTACAATTGTTCGGGAGTCGTAGTACTTTTTCTATGGCCAATATATCGTGCAATTGTGCTCCGCGTCATTTGAGATTTCATTAAGCTGGTAACATTATTTGAAACGTGTATAGAAATAATTAATCAATGGTATCATACTATATCTTTATTGTATGAAACTTTTGCAACAGCAGAATGAAATTTCCCCTGGCTCCGCTCCTTGAGCAATTAATTTATGGAAATGGGAATTTGCATAAAATCTAGTGTTCACGGTTCCGCTAATGCGCGATAATTTCCTATTCACGGATTCCTCCTGATAATCCGTTCGCTGGATTGCCGCAAGTGTTTCCGCCGGTTTTCCTCGAATGGGAATCAGTTTTTCTCGAGGGAGCGGCAATCGCGACAATAAATTCACGCGGACGTGATTCGTGTCTGTCCGACCGTCATTACGACGACGGAATTGAGTCAGCAAATTATTCACGCACGCCGTCTTGTGACGGCTCTAACAATCTGTTTCCCTTCGCGGCTACGTCTGCCATCCTCGCCACGTTCGCTATCTTTCGATCTTGAAATTCATTGGCGACCCTGGCTATAACAAACGTTCCCGTCTTCGTTTACTTCGCCGAAGAATATCCTACCAATCGTTGCAAAAATATCGTACGCGACAGGAGGGTATTCTTAATAGACCGGATCGAAAAAACATTTTTTTCGAAATCGAAAACGCCCCACGCGGGAAAAGTTGTGGTTGTCCCTAATGACAGAATCAAAATCCCAAAGTTACGCGATGATGCCTTCAGGTTGCGGATTGACATTCTTAAGAATGTTGATATTTTCTTTAAATTTTCAAATTTTTGGCTCAATCCGCAACCTGAAGGATTTTGATTCTATCATTACGGCATCGAACGAAAATGTATTTTTGGTCCAGTCTAATTCCTAATCCGTCTCATTTCGTTAATCCTCGAACTTTCGCGAAAATTCCTTGAAACCACAAGTCGAGTATTATTAAATTAGGGCATACGTGAAAACTTCGTGCCGAGTAGTCACTTGTGCTCTGAATTACGTAATATTTGAACTCATTTTAATCAGAAAAATGTCATGAATATGTAAGTCAAAGTTCCATAAAGAAATAATTAAAAACCAAATAGTTTTATCATTATATTAGTATCGCCTCACCGATATACATATATATATGTATAATCCCGTATCGCATTACACTTCTCGGCGATCGAGCTTCAGAGGGTACACCTAGCGGTAGTGCACATCTCTATCACATATCGAGACGGTACTCAGCTGCGAAATTCTATGTAAAATCTACAAAAGGGACTTTTTAAATTTTCCATATAGACCCACATAAAATATTGCAAAGACAACTTTGAATATTTTCTCTGTGTTCGCGAGGAACTTAACGAATTTGAATTGTTTCGTTGAACGGTGACCGAGTTCGCGTGTGCTTCGGAAAGGAACTCGGAGAATTGATATTATGGAACTCACACGTGTATCGAAAGGTAACTTTAATAAAATCACTTTCTCACTTTTACGATCACTCTTGATTTATTCTCCTACGAGAGTCGTCACAGTTTTACAATAAACGCGATGTAATTTTAAGAAAAGTTATCGAATTCACGCGATGTAATTTTAAGAAAAGTTATCGGATTCACGCGATGTAAGTTTAAGAAAAGTTATCGGATTCACGCGATGTAATTTTAAGAAAAGTTATCGAATTCATGCAGAATTAATAATGAGGTAATCTACTCGATCGCTATTGAACTGGGAACGAAGAGAGATTACAGTGCTCGATCGCTTTTGAACTGGTAACGAAGAGAGTTAAGAGGCATTCGGTTGCCCGGTTATTGGATGATCGGTTACAAAAAAAACAGGCGATTTCCGATATCCTTCTAGAAGGATCTAGATTCCTGGTTAACCAATAATTAGGTCGAGTGACCGGATGTCTGTTAAACGAGCGTTCCGATTGGCAGTCGAACGTAACAGCAGCGCCACGCTCTCCTGTGATATGCGCGCGACGCCAAGAGTTGTACTTACAATTATTTTAGCGCGCGCAACTCTGGAATTGAGACCAATAATAATTTTTTACAAAATTTCTTCTCTTCGTGTAGTAAACTAATTGATATAACTTCTTCAAAAAATCCAAGTCGCATTCAGTCTTGAAAAAGTTATCGTCCTTTTACAAGTGTTCGAATATCACTGTGATTCACTGTATCTGTAGCGGTTCCCCACAAGGACAAAGGACAAGAAGAAATAGTTGTTCTGCAGCGGCGGCCGTTATCTCGTGTAATAGTTACCGGAGAGGAGCAAGGGATTAACAATTAACTGGTCGCGTAATGAACCGGCCTGAAGGCGATCGATGTGCCGTCCGCTCCCTATCGGCAACGTTATTCTCTGAACGGCTTGGAATCGAGTTCTGGGCTGGTTCGCATGCAGTTGTACCTAATCCGGTCAATTTCTTTCCCGGCGTCTCTATCAATCTCTGGCTGGATCTGAGAGCGGAGAGTAGCGTCTGCAACATTAACGACAAATTACCGAAGGTTTCGTGCACTGGTCCAACTGGCCGCTTCGACAAATGAGAAAGTTCCGAGAGAGCGAAACGAGGCTGGCGAGCTCGCGCGGTCCGTTACACGGTTACCTTTCCTAATGCGTGTCCAAAGTTGTGCTCTCGCCCAGCGCAGCGACCGGACAAAGTTTCTCGCGTGTCCCCTTCCACAGCGGAAGTTGAGATCGGCCGAATTCCGTCAGACAAAGTCTCCCGCCAGATCCTGAATTTCTTATTAACGTTTCAGCAGTTCCGGCGCGAACTATCCTTGCGCGGGCGCGCGCGCGCGAGCGCGTCCGTTACGTTAACGAATACACACGATGCGCTCGCTTGCGTTGACTCGCGCCTGGCCGTGCATCCGTTGAGCTTCTCTTCTCGGTTCAAGTCGTTAATCTTCCTTCTATAGAGTATCGGGTATCGAGTTTAACCGAATTTTCCCCAACTTCCCGCCGCTTAATACACCCGGGCTAGTCTGCCGAGCGTCTAATCCATTTTCCCCTGTGGGCCGAGTAGAGCGGGGTCGAGGGTGGCGGCAAACGAAAAAGAGGACTCGCGCGGCGGGACGTCGACCGGGGAAATTAATGCGATCCTGTTTCGATTTTTCAAACTGGCTACCTCTACACCCGTTCCCTCCCCTCCTCCCACTTGCCTATACCCACCACTCACTCTTTGCTCGACTACTTTATCGCGTTTAATCAGATTTATCGATTAATCCAATTTACCAGCGGACCTTCTTCCATCGGTTCTGTATGTCGGGGCGAGTCTCGATCTGGTCGGGCGATCGACTTTCAACTGTTCCTCGCTTTTGCGACATTTGAGAGCACCAGGTAAGGCTGTGTAAAATGCGGAGTCGTAGTCGGAGTTTCGAAGGAATTTCTGATCACTGAAGTAGGAATCCGAGTTCGAAGAAAATGTGCTGATACAGACTCCGTGTTTGTAAATTTTACGAAAATCAAAAATGTGCAAGAAATAACTGAAGGTTTTTTTATTTAAGCTTACCCAGACCTCTAGGTTGGGTCCGCACACTAATAATTCTGTTAATTTCTACAAATGCTGTGGAGTCGAATATACAGAAAATAAACTGACCAATTAATTTTCCAACGAAAACCATTACACCCAACGATGCAATTCAGATCTCTTTCTATGTAAACCAGACCAAAGCGAGGGCAAGAAAGTAGAAAGATTGATATTGGAGGAAGAGACTCGCAAAAAATGAGAAACTCGAGTATCTTGACAAATCAGGCAGCCGATGGAACGAATACTTCCTTCTCAGAGGAAGCTGTCTCTTGCTTCAATGCCCTTGTCCGTTCGCAAGTCAGATATGTAGTAGGGTGAACTGCCAAAAGTGGGAGACTAAGTAAACGTTTGGCTGTCTAAGTAGGAGAACCAACACGGCGTTGACTTTGAAAATATCCCCGGGCTTCTACTATAATTACGTGCCTAATACGAAAGACGGGGCTTGCTTTAAGTACCCGTCTCGATCCTTCAACTCGAGGACTCCCGGCTCCATCTCGTTTCTTCGCGGCATCGCGCCGTTTCCCAAAGCTGCCCCCGACGGAAACGGTTCTCAGTCGCTCGTTTTCTACATAATTAATGATTTCTTTGCTCTCGACGCGGCACGGTGACACCGAGAAATCGATCGACTGACAAGTCGACTTCCGTGCGATCGACCTTTTCGTTAGAGCCGCTTCTGTAGCCGAGAGATGCGTGCATCGCTGCGGAATGTCAGCGGTATTGATCTTCAGCCGTTCCACTCGATCTTTTCGACAGCGGCGCTACGGTTTGCTGCGTCAAAGTCGACGATCGGGGTTCCACAGTAGCATACTTCGCCGGAAAATGTGAACAAATGGGAAAACTTTTGGCGAGCTGGTTCCTATCTGGCCGAGTGTTCGGGTGCTTTGATTTTACTTGCGAAGCGGGAGTTGTTGACACCTCACTTATTAAGCTGCATCTTTATATCTGATTATGAAACGTAATTGTTTAAAAAGGAAAAGCGTGATTCTTTTTATATGTTAGAATGTAAGCTTTTCATGTCATTTACCGATGTGCTAAATCGGTTGCGCCCTCTTCCTTGCAATTCTTTTTCTTTACGATGCAATCAGTTTGAGCTCTGACCAGGCAACTGACGAGACGTGTTCGTTTCGCCAAGCATTTATAATGGTTGTATTTGTATAGCGAACAATCCTATAAGTCATAAAAGATCAAAGCATATTGATATTAAATATCACTTTACCAGAGAACAGATAGAGAATAAAGTGATAATATTGGAATATATCCAGATTATGCAATTAAATAAACAAAATTAACTAAACGAAGTTTTTGATTTAAATGTCATACGTCAAGTGAGGATCACTCGGGCTAGAAAGTTGAATGATACATCAAACAACCAACGGTTTCATAAACAAACTGAAACATACCGATATTGAATCATATTGAATCGATTACAATCGAACAATAGATTAATTTTGATATATTTCAATACATGTTATACACTTTTGTAAAGAGAAAAATAAACTTCATCTTTTATTATGAAGATTATAAAAATATTCTAAGAGAGAAATGCTTCAGGAGGATAACGATTTATTTTTGGTTATTGGTCGTGGTTTGATTCTGATACAGTATTCTTTCCGTAACTGTCGTATCTTCACATCTCTGCCTCTCTTTTTTTCCATTTGCCGTCCTCTTTCACGGCTAAAACTTTAATCGAAACATGATCTCATGCGAATTTAACTCCCGATGGATTATAATTGCGGTTGTTATTGAGATGCAAGGCACTGGAGAATTAACTTGTGTCTACTAGAGCATTTCATCCCCAAGAGACGTTTAGCGAGTAATTCTTTCACTTCGATACATTGCGTTACCCCTGCCATGTTCATCTATATACACTATCGTCTTACTCACAGATAAGAAGTTATTTGGGCAACATAGTTACTTACGATAAAAATTGGTTAACTTTTCTAGTGCTAAACGATTTAGTGAAGAATGATTCTTCTATTCTAATTTATAGATTACTAATAATATTAGGATCGATATCTCGTTCTGATTTATGGAGGCCTCTTCAGTATCACAAATTTGACTCACAAGGAGAGGTCACAGTCGTCGATTTTAATTAAACTTTTTCTGGTGAACCTAGAGCAAAAACAAGCACACCCTTGTCCGAGTGTTTTTGACAATACTCATTATTTATCAAGATAATTAACATTTAATTTCATGATATCTAGAAAATCCATTGATATACTTCATTTCTTAATCATATCGCAACAACTATGGTAGCGAGAGCGAGTGGTAGAGGTTACGTGTTCAAATTCCTCTTATGATTAATAATTTTTTTTTAATTGTGTGGGTTTTTTTATTTCTGTCTCTTTTTTAGTTTTAATTTTAAGTTTTAAGTCCTTTTTTCTTTGTTTTTCTTTTCTCTTCTTTATCTTTCTAATCTTGCTATTTACTTATTGGTGCGGTTATCAATAATGCAATTAGTTGTATATTTTGTGCAGGAAATTGATAGACCGTACGGTCGTATGCTTTGTAAAAGCATTTGAAACAAATATTTTCGGCAGTATGAATATTTTATGAATGCTGATGACTAGCATAGGCACTTTGCTGTTCTGATATTCGGAAAGCAAACTTGGTGGACGTCGACAAAAATAGATCTGTCAGAAATCAGACAAAGCCCGGAATAATGAAGATACGATTTAGAAATGAAGTATATCAAGATATTTTCTGGATATTGTACAATTAAATGTTAATTATATTTACGAATATAGACTATTATCAAAAACGCTCTGACATAGGTCTGCTTATTTTTGCTCTGGATTCATCAGCAAAAATTCAATTAAAATCGACGGCCCCCCCTCCCCCCACTGTGACCCCTCCTTGTCAGCATTCGTTCCTCAAATTTAATGTTTCAAACGGCACTAAAAAGGTATGTAATCGTGTCGGTTACATATCGACACTTCGCGAATATCGAGCGTAGAAACCGACCCCACCACGGCGATCCGCGACATCACATGCAGTTCTTGTCTTAATAAAGGACAGCAGGATTGCCCCACTTATAAGGGTTGCGCGCACATCAATCCCCACTCGATAACGATCGATGAGGGCCGTCAAGTATCGAGAAAATCGAGGGGAATACAATTTACCTCCTCTCTGATGACCAGAGTAATATGACAATGTAACACGTTGCGCGATCAGTCTACGCCGTAGACTCTACGGTCTTACAGTTACAGTCAGTGGGGGGCGTTGGAGTGTGCTCATGGTGGTGGAATGGGATAGTGGAAGGGGAAAAGGAGGACAGGAAAAAACAACCCGTCCCGGTTGTTCCTGGTGACACTGCCGTCGAGAGATCACTCTACGTCTGGAAGCGATCTAGTAAACACGCGTTCGCGAGGTGTTCGACGATAACCGGTGCGTATTCGGGAGGCCAAACCGTCCTGTTGGTTTAGACAAACCGCCTCTCGGACCTCGATACGTACGCGCCTCAAACCGAGGAGTCGCGATCGCAAACCGCGTCGTGGCACAGTTTAAACGAAACCACCGATAGCATAATACGGCCGTAACAGCGTAGTAGTCATTTGCGTAGCAGAATTATTGTAAAGTATAAATTAAATCCGAAGAAATGTAACTTGCAATGCGCAAACCGCGAGTGCCAACTATTAAATTCACGATATTCACCGATACAATCACCGTCACAATCGAAGGGTTTCCGTTGTTGGACGGGATACGTGCGTAGATCCGGGAACGTACTTTGACCAATTCGTTTGGACAATTGAAGATCTATTCTGAATTGAGAACAATATATTAGGAATTGAGGATCCCGTTTGAGTGCCCCGCCGGTATTCCGTAGTTGTAACTCACGCCTTTGGGAGACGGTCGCGAATCGCCTCGTATCTCGATCGGGCGCTTAGTTCTTGCACGACTAAGGAGACTATATCGACACTAGAAGTTACTCCAAGTCCACGTAACGTGCTGAAGAGTAACTCCTGGGTGTGGCGAAGGAACCACAGCTAGGTGCTCGTTTCCATCCGTGCGTATCATCTGAGAAATCGACAGATAGCAGGAATAGTGAGACTGGTCCAACTTGCCTTTCGCGTATCACTAATCGACGTATCAGGTACGGCAATATCAGAAACCGAAGTCACGGTGTTAAAAATTCATGTTGTAAATATCGATACAGGGTTAGTAAGGACCATGCAACCAGGCGTGGAATCGACGTACAGTGACTCCCACTAATATTCGGATACTCTTAAAAAGACGATAACTTTTTTAATGTTGTACTATACGATTCGAACTTTTTTGGGGAAACTAGAGCAATTAGTTTGCTACAGGATGTGAAAAGAAATTTTTTCAAAAATTGCAATTGATCGGAATTGTAGACAAAACACTAAAAGTTGCATTTTACAACTTTTTTATGTGTACACAAAATACGTTTTGTAGATCTGTGACAATTGTAGGCACTGTGAAAGTTCCATCGAAATCGGTTGATGCGGAAAGAAACGACAGGCATTGAAAGATGTAAGAATCCTTAGATTTACTACAGTTATAGGCCGAAAATCTGCAATTTTTACCATCGACCGATTTTGACGAAATTTTCAGAATATGTTTAATTGACACAAATCTACAAAACGTATTTTTTAAATTTTCAAATAGGCCCACATAAAAAAGTTGTAAAATGCAACTTTTAGTATTTTTTCTACAATTCCGACCAATTGCAATTTTTGAAAAAATTTTTGGTCACATCCTGCAGCAAACTAATTACTCTAGCTTCCCAAAAAAAGTTCAAATCGTATGGTACAATATTAAAAAAGTTAGTCTTTTTAAGAGTGTCCGAATATTAGTGGGAGTCGACGTATCTCTCCGCCGGTGGACACGGACATTTTGTTAGGATCGTTTACGATTTGTAAGAGCCGGTGCTCCGGATATACTAATTGTTACTGATTTGCATAATCACGGGTTCGCATCGGTATAATGACGACGATGTCGTAGATAACTTCGTGTACTCAAATTACGAGAATGTACCATCGTTTTACCAGATATCGCTCTCGAACGTTCAATATATATTCCGTCCACACTTTCCGCTATCCATTGCATGGAGGCCAGAGTTGGGCATTAATCGATTAAAATTTTAACCAAGATTGATTGATTAATATGTACGATTAGAAAAGGTCATCATTGGAAAATGGACGATTGATTCAATCGATTGATGAAGTTCATCGTCAATCGTTGATTAAAAAAAGAAATCGTCGAAAAATCGGAGACTGATTTAATCAGTTGTTGAAGTTAATCGTCACACAGTCTAAGTAGGCACATAGAGATCGTATTATAGACCAAATGACAATATACCTATACCTGCCGTCACGAGAGCACAATACTACGTGAAGACCAATTTTCGTTCGTTGCTGCGCATCTCCGCCCTAATTGGTTTAAGAAAGTGGGGAGTGGGTAGTGGAGTGAGAGATTACAGGCTCCCTGGGCCCCCACCATCTTCCAAGCTGCGCGAAACGGTACTGTTCTCTCGTGACGGCAGGTATAAACTCAGTTTACTTCAGTATGCTTACAGTTTTGATTCCGTATTTCATTTCGAAATTTCAGCAGTTAATCATTAATCAATTACCCGATTGACGATTACAATTGAAAAGAATGTAATCGTTAACCGCAATTAACTAAAGTAGGAGTTTAATTGTTAATTGCGATTAAAAAAAACGATTGAAGTAGAAATTTATTCGTCAATCGTTGATTAAATTTTTGCGCAACTTTAATGGATGCTCGGACCTCTACTGTACCGAATAAGGTTTAGGGGTAACTCGCAAACAGGGCTAACCAGCGAGGAAATGATCAATGAGGCTATAATCTCGAGAAGATTATAGCCTCATAATCACATAGTATAAAAGAAATGGCTACAGGTAATAAGTAGAATATTTTCTATTGGTGAATTTAACTTTTGTAGTTTCGAAAGTGTTGCTGAATAAAGCAGTTTCGTACATCCAATTACTCCGATATTGGAAGGAGATCATCAGTTGACCCTAACCGCGATCCAATTTTCGAGTCGGTCATGTATCCTCTTTCGACACCGACAATTTCGGTTTTCAGACAGAGCCATAGTCTGAGGCGAAGGTGAAGCGACTAACTTCCCATCCCTGAATGGTAATCGCGGATTTACCGTGAATGCTATTCTCTTTCTCTCTCTCTCCCTCTAACTCGTCTAATACCATAAGAAAGGAACCGAGCATTCGCCCTCCAGACTTCGTACCTAACGACGCATCGTCCCTCTTGCTTAACCTTTGACTATCTAAGCTTCCGGAAACTTAATTAAATGAGTCTCCGTATGTCCGTTCGGCGGGAATCCCCGGTACGTCTTCGAGCATGATTGTTTGCCCGATTCATCGTAACGTGATTCTTTCATCGAACGTTTACATTGTATGCGGCTTATTCATATTCATGAGGATCGCGGCGATAAAAGCGGTCGGGAAATAAAGTGAAAAACATTATATTGGAATGGTTAAAGCGAGTACAGCGAAGGAAATAAATTAACGCGAGCTCCGCCAGTTTTCTTTCGTTTAAATATGTTACGGAACGTCCCGCTATTTCCAGTAAAACGTACTCTTTAAAATCGGAGTTCCGTAAGCTGCGTGGAAACGGGATCTTTATTAGATCGAACTAATGTAATATTTCCGAAGGGAAATACTCGACAGTCTTGAGAACAAACGATTCGAGCGTCGGTGGGTTAGATAAGTGTAATCTTCGTGCGTGTGTGAAAAGATGAAAGTTGAAGTTTATTGAGGAAGGTAACGAACAAATGTGCAGAGAATTGCGCGGGAAATGCCTCAAAGCAACGTGTAAGCAATTCTTTCGCATTCCACTCTTTTTGGTGTGTCATACTTTACGCATGTTCAAAACTTAACCATCTCTTGCATAAATTTCTATGACGAGTTGAAAAAAATATACATATATGGCTGTTAGTCTACTTAAAAATGAGTGTGGTCATGAAATAAATAATAAAATTTTATTAGAAAATGTTATTTATTGCATTTTATGACTGTTCCTGTATGGGAACCTTATACATATGCGGTTTTATTCACAAGCGCAAGTATTGCCTACTTAATTTACTATACAGGGTGTCTTAAAATTCCTTCAACATCCGGAAATGGGAGGTTCCTGAGATCATTTAAAGTGACATTTTCCTTTGCAAAAATGGCGTCCGCGTCTTTGTTAAGGAGTTATTAACGAAAAACATGGACTAATCAGAGCGCAACCTAGACGCGTGTTGGCACAGTCGGCCAGTTGACAGTTGGCGCATCGCGCTGGGCCGACTGTGCCAACACGCGTCTAGGTCGCGCTCTGATTGGTCCGTATTTTTCGTTAATAACTGCGTAACAAAGCCGCGGAAGCCATTTTTTCAAAGGAAAATGTCGCTTCAAATGATCTCAGGAACCTCCTATTTCCGGAAGTTGAAGGAATTTTGTGGCACCCTGTACAACATTTGAAATTTAAGTCCCCAATTGGGAACATAATGCAATAGAGGATTAATTTTGAATTATTGTTGGAATGCCCGAAACTGGCAATAAAACATCTTGAAATTTTATATTAATTGTTCAACGCATTGAAGGTCTACAGAAATGTAAGAAAATATTAAAAGTGGTAAAGGATAAAATTGTGAATTCAGACCATTTGTCTTGAGTGTTCGAATTCATAGTACTATAGACAGAGGTGTACGATCTTAGTCAGTTCGTGTAACCCCCCCCCCCCCCCCCCCCTACCCCCATTAGGGGGCGTACCCCGCGAGAGGCCCGGAAGTTCGAACTGCCTCGATCGCCGAGCAGTGTAAAGTGTAAACATGTTGCATCATCCGATACTGGGTCAGATGGCCGGCCAGCGCGAGTCGGCCTGTCGGGGCAGGTCCGGAAACGATACCGGAGCGCGATAGTGGGAGTAGCCTAATCTACGTCCGGAGCATGCCCGGAGCACTAGTTGTCCAGGCCTGGTTTATTTGCAAACTCAACTCAATTTTACCACGTTTTACTTAGCTCGCTTTCTTGTCTGTCTGTCTGTCTGTCTATCTGTTTGTTTGTTTGTTTGTCTGTTCGGTACAAATTTTGCAATTGATTGTAAACTAACTTCCCGATGAGCTAGAGACTTGAAACTTTAAACATAGCTCAGAACTGGATGACAATGCAATATAACTCTTTTTCTTGTGTGCCTGTTCGTCTAATAACGAGTTATTAACGAAAAACGAGCACCAATCAGTGCGCGTGTACTACGGATGGTTTCTGGCTCGGCCAATCGCCTACATGTGGCTCTCCGGGGCCTGTCCTCTGATTGGTCTATGTTAACCGTCACATCTCGCCGCGCGACACTCGGTAGTACGTCATCGCGTTCACCACTCCACTACGCGTTCCCACTCCGACTCATCCCCACTCCACCGACCCACTTCGCACCGAAGGAGCTCTGGTGTTTACAAAGTATTATACTAATGTTTGTTTACCAAAATCTGATAAGTTCTTCCCATTCAAACTTGATGAAGTGGTTCTCGAGATTTCACATTCACAGACATACAGAGATACAGACGAAAAGACATAAAAAAAATTTAAATAAATAAAAATTTCTAATATACCATGTTTTTAAGACGGACTAAAAAGAATAAAATAATTTTTCCTAGCTCCATACAGATAGTCCTGAAAATTAGTGATTGTGAATTTTTAATAGCTATGAAAATGCTTGTAAGATTTAAAACCGGAAAACGTGGGGCGCAAGATAATAGTAAGGAGTGTAGAGAGTAGTTGCCGTTGAGAAAACTCACACAACAGTTCATATAATTTGCAGTGCAATAAAATTGTTAGTGACTTAGATGAACTATTCATGCATCAATTATTTATTGCATGCGTCCCACGTTTTTCGTTTTAAATCTTACAGGTATTTTCATAGCTATTAAAAATTCACAATCACTAATTTTCGGGACTATCTGTATGGGGCTAGGAAAAATTATTTTACCACGTTTTTTTATACCTTTTAGACCGTCTTAAAAACGTGATATATTAGAAATTTTTATTTATTAAAATTTTTGTTTCTTAAAAAAATGAATAAAAATGCAGTACAAATGGGCCGTCGCTTAAAAATTCCCCAAATGACCCCAATAATTTGATGTTTTCTGTATATCCAGAGAAATAATTTACCGATACATATGCTGTAATTAGGGCGAAAGTAAAATAGTATAATATTCTCGAATACTATTATATAATCCTGAAGAACGTTAGTACATCGACGAATGCATCGTGACGAAAGTTAACAGAATCACGGCAAGAAATGACAAGTTTCGGGGGGTGAAGAGGCCCCAGAAAGATTCGAATAGGTTTCACATCGTTTATAATGGAATCCATTGGACCGACCATCACAGTGGTTATAATTATCGCGTACAAATGAAATTATTGCCGCATCCGAACGTTAATTACCGTAAATTGATGGAATTCCGCTCTGGCAACGCGTTTAACGGGCGGTGGCCGTGGTTAAAACGAGCCGTGCACATTTTGACCACGAAAGTTCGTAATTGCATCCGACAAGTTAATTACCACGGTAATGAGCGGGTGAAACGATATCTCGCAACTACGACGAAATAAAGATCGGTCGATCAATGCCTTGGACAGCGAACACGTTCGAGAGCGATTCCTCTTTCACGGCCGGTTACACGGTTGTCCCCGGCCGTTTTCTCACCCATCGAGGACGGGAAATTGTGAAAATAAGAATTCCGAATGCCGCGTACCGTGTCGAACGAGCAGGAATGCTCATATCCAGACGTGCATTCGAGAATAGCATCTGTTCGATACTCGAATTCGACGCTGCAGTGCGACTCGCTCGGAATTCAGTGCACTTTCTATGTGAATGATCGATATTCGACTAAAGAAATCGGCCCCCCATACGAAGTGCAGGGTAAATATATTGATATATTAACCTCTGTACGACAGTCGGTTCAATTTTATCCACAGCGTAGCAATTTTTAAACTTGGATTCTTGCTGTCGATGTCGATACGGTGCGGTGGTTTGAAAGCGGTAGAGACATTTTATTAAATCGAACTCACCTTTTGTACATGTACCATAAACAGTACCACATGTATCGGAAATAAATATTTTAGAGAATTTATTTCACCATTATTAAAACATTACTTATTGGCACGCATTGGAACATTTGCTGTGCAAATGAACAATCCACTTTTGCCAGCGATAGTTCAGGTGTGTTTTGAAACCGACAGTTTCCATCTATAAGTATGAATTATTTATAATTTAAAATTTGCTTTTATTTAATTAAATCCGGCTTTTCAATTTAATCATTATTCATTTGCATCCGATGTATCAAAGCAGTTAGGTGCAGTAATTAATTCGGTGCTATTTTATTTAATCTCTTGTTTAAACATTTATAACCGTCTACGTATCTTGATAAAACAGATGGAATTATCTCGAAAAACAATATACACGATGGTATTCGGCGAACATCGCATTAAACAGTAATGTTTACTTTTACAAACCAGAATTGATGGTTTCTGTTGTATTATATGAATAATGGTGTAATTAAAGTCATTGAAAAGTACATGGGATTCGTTTCATGGAACTAATATCTTTTTGCACGGACTAGAATACTTTATATATGTACATTGACAATATTTTATTATAATGCCTTGCCTGCAGTTAGTAACAAAAGGAAACCCTTCGTATCGTACAGAGTGTATATTTATGCTACATTGTAAATATACGTGAATATATTACACGAAAAAATAAATTGTAGAATAAAATCCGTCAGAAAATCGAGCTTCAAAATTCGTCGAGCACGCGTGCATCGATATATAGATGTAGCAAAAATGGTAAGTCATGCACGTCAGCTGTCACCTATTCAACAGCACGTGTGCCTTATAAACTTTCACATTGGATTCTCTCAAAAACGGAGATTCATGTGAAAAATTCTATTATGACAAAAGATGGGAAAGCAAAAGATTGGCTGTTTTGTAATAATACGAAACTATCCGAAACCGATACTCTTTGATCCGACTACAGATCGCCGAGCATCAATTTATCTTGCATCGGAATAACACCGCACTTAATAACCTCGAGTGGTTTTCCGTGCAAAAAAATATCGCCACTAAAGCGATTCCGCGTTAATCTCTATCGATCGACCATTGCCTTAATTCCGTAACGTATCTGAAGAGGATCGCAAATTTTGTGTCGCAGTTTTCATTGTATAAAGCACCCGCGAGTCCGAGCCGGATAAAACGCGCTGCGATCGTCCCGATAAAGCTCCGCTCGCCTCGGAACGGAACAATATTTTCGGCGGGTTTTCTCTTCGGGCGCGCGTCCCTCTTCCCGATTATTTCAGGTGAAAAAATGGTGGCGTGTCGTTAGTTAATTTTCTCACTGCGGCGCCGCGAGCCATTAATTTGACGGTTTAAATAAAATACATGGATCCTTCAGCGTGACAAGTTCGCCCCGGTAAAAAAACATCGGGGTTTCCGCGCACGCGGGCCCGGAATTAAAAGAACACTTTACAATATTCACACGACAACGAAAACGAACGTAATTTCAGGGAAACGAGGTAAATTATGCAGCGACGCGACGGTCCATTTATCGTGCGCGCTCTGTTATACAATAAAACGAAAATTATATGGATTCAAAAGGGAAAATCCACGTTGTTTCATTAAATTTGCCGAAAACGAGCTCGAATAAATAAATAAGTAAAACATTCCTTTCTCTATGTCTCTTCCTCATCCGTCCAATATCGCGCGCATTTCAAAAACCACTCACAAGGCAATTCCGGCAACCCTACAATCCCATTTTTATAAACTTTTTCGGTTCTTCGTGAATATGTTTTTATATATACCATAATTAACAGTTACCAAACAGTATCTACACATGTTTAAACGTGACAGAAAATTAAAAATTGTTTCCAATAATGTAGGATGGGCTATCAAGACCGGAAACACGACACTTTACTGAAAAATGAAGTTTGTTGGGAAAAGATGTAATTAAGCGTAAGAAGATCACGCGACGCATCCGCCAACGACTCGTACAAGACCCCGTTTCGGCCGCGTCTCTCGTTCGATCGGACCTCCGACGTTTGTCAACTTTTCGTGTTCGTCAATTTTTCGTGTTCGTCACTTCTTCGCGCTCGTCGCATACACACACATGCATACACACACACACTGCGATCAAGCGTCGATAGGTCGCTGTTCGCTGTTTCTATTTCCACAATAATGATGATGAGTAGACAGCCGTTCTTTATGCAAAATAAAAATTTTCTACCTGGATTGCAACAAACTGGAGTGAAATAGAAATTGATTGTCTTTCTTAATGTGTGTCGCAATAAGGTCGCAAATAATATAACAATGACTTTTAATTTTTCTAATGTTTTTACTCTTTTAAATTACACTTACTCATTTTTTGTCATGAAATACATAAAATCCGCTGTCTAATGATGAGAAATGTTTTATTCAAACAGCATATGTACATGTATATTTATTAATGTCTGTTTCTCTATGTAAATAATGTTTTCGTTCCAAAGAATCGAGAAGGGGTCGAGAAAAGGAAATTGTCTGATAATTCTCGCGAGATACTCTCGAGATACTCTCGTTGAACTTGCAACGTTTCAAACAACTTTTGGCTTACCGAAATTGCCTGGTCAGCTTTGTTCAAGGACTCCGTTCATCGTGGTAAGTATATGTATACGTGTAAAAATCAAATGTATTTCTAGCCGCTACGCAAACTTTCGCGCGAAAGTTCAGCGCTACAAACTGCTAGCTAAAGCGAAAGGTATCGTTCAAACACCGCCGACCATGAAGCTACCAACGTGCAACAGTGTGCATAAAACAGCCGTATCGGTAAACTTCTCTGAGCAAGCGGATTATGCGGAATCCCATCAAAAATTTTCGGTTTAACCGTGGAAACGGGAACGGAAAAACGGGACACGAGACCAAAACGCTTCCGCGCAATAGTTCGATGTCGACAGCTATACAATAACGCTTTATAGTTCCATGTGCGTTGATTCTTTACAGCGAACGTACAATGCTCGAGCGGCCACCGTTGACCCATATATTCTACACAAAGGAGCCGCCGTAATCGACTCTCAATCCCTTCAGAAGTGGCGTCGTGATTACAACGGGGATTCGTTTGCGAAATTCTTGCAATTCCATGGACCTTGCCACCCTTGTCCTCTAAACTGTCCAATCTATTGTTGTTTTCAAAATTGATATAGTCGTGGCCGAACCAAAGATAGTTTGCCTCCCGCATATTTGAGAGTTCTATCAACCTTACAAAATCAATTCTTTTTTACTTTAATCAATAATGGCACATTAGCGAGAGAAATTGTAGCGCTAAAATTTCAGACAGTATTTCGAAGTAGTTATTCAGATACAGATTATCAAACAGTGCGGCATCGCGCAGGCATACACCTGCTGTACAGGGTGCGGCCGAATATCATGTACAAGTGGACACGAGATGATTCCCTACGAGAAAATAGGAAAATAATATAGAATAAAACTTTTTTTGAGAAAATCGAGTTTGAAAATGCATTAGCTACTCGATACTACAGGACACTCTTCGAATATTAATTCTATTACATTTTACAATTCTTTTACTCTTGACTTCCGTCGGATATTCGCATCAAGAAAATCATCCCTTGCAATCTATGGAATATTTTTACGATATTTTCATGTAAACATTCACCAAAGACGAGACTTCGTCTTCATTTTAACGAAGTTTTAACGAATGTGCACGCACTAACAACCGCTTGGAAATGGAATTCCGTTTCCCGATCTTTCTGATGCTGTTTAAAGTCTACATGCGTACCGGATAGAATCGCGGAAAGACGAAAACACGATTCAATTTTCAACGTCCGTTCGCTTTGAATTGCATCCAGGACCGCAGTTGGGACACGTTAATTATCTTGTCTTTGGGCATACACGCACAACGACGGAGACGGACGTGTACGTTACGGGCGCAGATACAATCTCACCTTCATTATCCTCGTTGTCGTGCATTCTGACAGACAATAAGCATTATGAAACAACAATGGGCAGGAGAAACGTCACGCCGGGTCCTCCAGCGTTCGATGATCCGAGCGGATCGAGCTGGGACAAACGTTCCTCCGTGGAATTGTTTCGTTTATCTTTTCCATGGGCCAGTCTCCTCCAATCAGGGTGTCGCATCCACGATACAACTTCGAATTATTTCTCGAAGTGCTTTATTTGCAAACGTAATAGTTTCTACAAAAGTTTGTACACGTAATTGAACGGTGTCGCGCCGTTACTCCAGCCCTCTTGAAGATTTAAAATTGCCCGATTTTAATTCCAATCCTGTATTCAAAGGAGGTTTTATGGAAAGCGGCTGTATACAGTAAATTCTCTATAGACGCGACAGCCTCGGGGGGATTTGGTCGCATCTACCGTATCGGATAGCCATTTTTTTTATCTACAAAGGCGAGCCGAACGTAGAGAAGGACAGCGCGTGTAAACAGAGACCGCGCGAGGCCTAAGCGACTGCGACTCCGCATCGCATGAGTAGTGGTTTACACCGATATACCCGAGCCGAGATCAGATTACACAGTGGAGGGGATATTTTTGTTGAGTTTATCGTGTACGGCCTTGTTGCGTTTATAGAGGATTTACTGTATGTAGAAGTTTTTGTTGGAGATTGAGAACTGCAGCCCGGTTAAATATCGATTATGATTAGACTGTGAATGCTTATGCAAATTCCAACTTGTATGGATTGCTTTATAAAAACCAGAATAAGGAACAAGTTTAACTTATCGACTAGAAAATTGCGTATAGTAAGAATACAGCAAACATGTCATTAATGTTTCTTACTATACATGTTTTCTTGTATTTTAAAAATGTATAAATATTATAAATGCATAATGATCCGCAGTCTAATTGCGATTGAAGTAGATAAGTATATCTCTGGAAAATAAATTTTGGAAATTTTATACGAGTGGGTGAGCGATGCTTAGAAAGAGTTCTACTGATACAGGATTTTGTACCAACACATTGAAGTGTTTACCATAGATGTAAAACTTTAGATGTGTAAAACTTCGAGAAATTGAAATAAATTTAGTCGTGTAATTTTTATAACACAACGTATACCAATCATATTTTGTGCTCTGTACAATTAGTATTAAAGACTGCGTTTTCTACGTATCAACAGCAGATCAATTTCAAGATCTCTTCACTCGCGAAACATCCACTTCTGTACTTATTCAATTAATTCACCTCGCTCCCTCTAATTCGTTCAGTCTCCTTTGATTCAACGAACCCATGACACACTTCAAACGCTATTCATCACCGACCACGGTATGAATAGAATAGAAGTAGACACTGAATCGTATCTTGAATCACCATTCCTCGGCGTCAAATTCCGACGCAGGCACGAACCAAGAAGAACAGGCCCGCTCTATTCAAAAACAATCCGTGATCCCCCATGAGTGTAAACTACGCCGGAAATGTCTCTGCTGCTGCTACAGGAACTGTTCCGAAGCGGGCCCGGTTGTTTCGGGAGCATAATTCATCGGTGCGAGTATTCGGATAAGCGAGTGAGCGAGCGCCACGCGCCATTAAATCATCGTAAGACGTTCATGCGCGTCGAAACGAGATCATACGATTCGCGTGCACGTCTGCACCCACGCGGCACCGTCCTACGCGGGAAACGATCACCTGTCTCGTCGCGACGAAATTTATTTCCCGTCAGACGAAAATTCAGTCTGCGCCAGGCCGGACCGTCTCGGCACACTCTCCCTCTAGAGAAATACAATTAAGGGATTTGTTTAACACCATTATTCAAAATATTGTTTACATTATTAAATATGTTGGTATTTAATCATTTACTAAACATGTAAGTATTGTGTGAGGTATTATATCAATTCAGAATAATATAATTCTAGATCGGAAGAAATGTTTAATTTTCGACTTAACACTAAACCTACCGAGCCTCAAAAGTATCTGTTGCATTTTCCCTTATAGAAATAACAAGATTGATTTTATTTAGACTTTGTGCGGTTCCTATTGTAATTATAAAATGAAAAATCTGGAACCGGTCATTCTGACCGGCGGCGGTAGGTTTAGTATTAAAATAACTTCGAATGCAAAGGGTTAAAATGACGTTGCTTGTACCACATAAAATTAAAGGAGTGCTAAACTATTAACGTTCTGAAATTTATTTAAAATCTTTGGCATGACAGAACCCTATCATAAATAATGATCAATATTAGTGAGTTAATGCAGTAAAAGCATATTTATATTTACGTGTACTATGTAATTTACCAGCTATTTCATTCCATATATTGTCTAACATAAATCTGTTATGGCGATGTTGATCTCTTCGATCCGCTGTAGCGGGTTTAACAAATACCTTATCAATTAATTCGTCTATAGTTATTACGAAGGATTATGCCATAGTAACAAAATAGCACGTTTCGACGATTGAATCGACTGCTCTACTCGCTGCTTCAATGTGAACGTTTCCATAGTAAAACAACGAATCCTATTTCTACGCTCTTATCGAGTATCGAAATTGGAACGGAGTTTAAATGAGTAATTTTCGCGAAAATCAAGTCTGACAAAAATACGAATTTCCAATTTTTAAATGTTATACTAGCTATACAATTTTAAACTAGCACTTTTCAGGCGTCTTTCGTTTATTTATGAGATTATTAATCTCATAATCGTATACTAAACTATAATACATTGGTTTATGCGGAAAAGTCCACAAAATACTACTATGTAAGTTATAACTGTGTTATAATTAAGTTACTGTTATTGTTTTCTAACCATTTTTAGAAATTTAGAAAAATGAAATTCATAGCACAGGAGAAGTTCAAAATTAGACAACGTTTGAACTTATACTAAAATAAAGACACACAATTTCGCGGTTAAACAAAATTCTTGCTTCGGCATAAAAACCTCGACGGATTACGAGGAAAAGCCGAAGCAAGACGCAATAGATTTATTCAATTGAAGAAAATAATACAAGAGTTTTGTCGTACGAAAGCCCAGCATTTAGACAGCATTTAAGATAGCTAACGCGGTTAACGCGGTTTCAGGGAATCAGCGATTTAGACAAATTACATATTAAAAGGCCATTCTAATTTAAAAACTAAGAGAGCTCTCTTACCATCTATCACCAAATTTCAACGCGCAGTGATCCACAACAGGGTTCCAGTGATCCACAACAGGGTTCCACTGGAACTCCCTGTACGATTGCCGGCTTGCCCATAGGACACTCCTTCGCCGGCAGCACTACGGCTAGCCTTGCAATCCGTCCCAGCTTCGGTATTCACTGCAAAGGAGCTTCAAAGCTTCCAATGCCCTTGGATCTCAAATGTGAAACCGGCCTGGTAAAATTCAAGTCTTGCCGAACCCAGTGCACAAGGACCCAACGTCCAAATCTCTTATTACCCGGGATCACTCGCGAGAACATTCAAGACCAAAATAATAACTCTATTTACAAATTACCGCGGAAAAGACCCGCGTCGTCTCACACATTCTGTCAATCAATCTCTCCTTCCTTTTAAAAAAAAAACACTCTCTCTTCTTCGCAACCGTCTCCACAACAACGCCCACTTGTCAATCGCGACCACCGTGAATCGCTCGCTAGACTCACGTATACATCTACATGGCGAGACTATCGTGACGGTGCATACGATCGACATTAGAAAATCGCGAACAGTTACTAATTAGAATTTGCATCCAACTCGCAGAGGTTTACCAGTAGAACAATTACATGTAGAATAGTATTATCAAAGAATTCTGCCAGTAAATATTTCGAATTCTGCAGATTCATTCGTCCTAATATGATCTAAAACAAGATAAATGGGTTTGATCGGTCAGTTCGATCTTGGTTAATTACATTAGACAGAAACTCTGTAGTGGGCAAATGGATCACCGAATAGCTATTGATCCCTTCACCACCATATGAGCCCTTTGTTCTAGCATCAAACGTCTCTATCCATATACTCAAAGCTCGGCATGCTTCTACCCTAAGTCATAGTATATTAATAAGTACATTTGCCGATGAGATTACTATCGAATCTATGCAACACACGATGCTCTCAAATCAGAAAATATAATCCATTATTGTAATCGAACATCTATTATCAGAAAAAGTACAAAAATATTTCTCAGAATTTGTGTGAATTTGAACAAATCCATGCATTGGCATAATGATTATTCCACGTGAAAAATGTGGATAATTTTTTTACACACGGTCTAATTAATAATTATTTAACAAAGCTATAATTTTTTAAGGTCAGATTATACATAAAGATTATACATTAAGTATTAAGATTTAGGTAAATCCTTTTTGTTATGTTTAAATTTTTCACATCGATGAGTTTTTAAATAATTTAATAATAGGTTTTTTAAACAATCTAATTCGCAGTATTTCCCATCTCGTTGCAATTAGTTCTAATTTACATTATATACATTTGCTCTGCGAGTGCACTCTTTGAAAATTTTAATTGCCGTGCTTATCCCGCACGATTTTAATTAGCTTGTTTTTAATTGCGCAAGCAGACACGCTCGAAACAAAACTCCGCCGTTAAAAGATTGATTCCGAACAACTGACAAATTAGTCACAACTGCGATGTCAGGAGTCCGATCGATTCCGTACCGCGTCTAGGTGTCGGAACATCGCGGAATCGATAGCAATCTGGTCGAGCATGATCGAAGATTCGTGTTCCAATTTCGATTCTAATGTATCCCTGTACGTACTAACGATTAAGGCGATAGAGGGAAGTGTGAGGGGTGTGAGAAACATATCGGACAGGTTAATGGAACCGGATTTCTTCATCGCGTGCGAGGAGACATGATTTCAACGAAGTGGACTGTTCGAGAAAAACCGAAAGAGTCGCCGATAAATTATTAAACCGGAACATTGTTTGTGCCAACTGGAACAAGTGGTCAGCAGGTTGGAATATGGGGGACGAGAACAGCCAATAAATGATATACACTGGCCTCTGAAAGAAGATACATCGTTGCCGCATCAAAGGTACCTGCTATTACACGGTCAAGTTACAAAGGCCGGCTTTACGTACGTTGTTGTGCAGCACAGAATGCAATCCGCCCTCCGTTTAAAAGCCTCGGAAGAGTGGGACACTCGAAGGGAAGATGCAGCGACGCCAACAACAGGCAGATCACGGCCGTTTGTATTTACGATGCAACGACTTTGCCCGCGCAACCATGCGTTGCACCGTAAATACGGGGACTATGGTTCACGATCCGCTTGTAGCTGTTGTTGCTGCTTCTTCTTTGGAGGTCGGGGCCTCTTTTCCCGTATACAAAGTTGGAATCTCCGGCCACGGATTATACGATACGTTCGCAACTTTCCTTTGTTTCAACATTGCCTATCAATGCATGACAATTCATGACAAACAATAGGTGTACAAAATAGTGTGTGGATATGTGTGGTGAGAATGTGAAAGAAACATAATGAGACACAAAATGTATGAAGTGAGTTTGGTTGAACGAAATTAAGTGAATTTGACTAAACGAAATAAAGAAATGAGTGTGCACGAGGGAGCGTTTTGTTTGGAAAATTTGTCAGTCGTTTGATTGCACATCGTTTGTGCTACACGTAATATGTTTTGTCAAATACATGGTTAAATACGTGGTAAGTATATTTTAAACATTGATAATTGGTAACCTTTTATTCGTGACATAACTTACATCTTCTAACATACACTCTACTCTCCATTCTATGCGTTCACTCTATGCGTTCTCTCTGGCTAGTGAATAAGTCTGATCCGTCACGCTTTGAGGTGAAATACTATTCTGGTAAACTTGGGGAAGCCGAGTTTAGTTTTCACTTCAGTTGTGCGATTTTATGGGCACAGTATTGGTCTGTTTTTAACCTTTTTACTGTTCTCAATTTCACCTACTTTGTTATAAATTATAAGTGCACAAAATTTACAGTGTCTTGCTCAATCCACGACATGGTGAATGAAAGAGACGGATTTAAATTACAATTGGTTGATTGTGAGAGCCACGAATTAATTTGTACACCTAACAGATTCGCTTTTACACGGTTCTTTTTGTTAACAGTCTCTCACGAAAAACAGAGAAATCCGGACAGAATTTTTGGAAAAGAAAAGACCTGTTTATCACGAAGCGTGGTTTCGATTGTCAGCGTCGAATGAAATGAAAAGTGGTGAACCGTACCCGAATGCAGGTCGTGAACGATGGAACAAACGGTTCCAACAACGGACAGAGTGCATTCGGGATTCGAGTCGAATACGTCGCGTCGGCTGACATTTGCTCGCGCTCTTCCACCCCGTCGAATTCAATACGGCCACGTGGCTGCGACGTGCATGCATATATTCATAGACGCGGCCGATACGTACACGCTCATATACATAAGCGTCCGCGTGCACGCGTGCAGATACAGCGGGCGAGATGCGACCCGAATTTATGGTCGCGTGTCAAAATACACGATCTTAGGGCGGCGTGGCCATGTAAGCGCGGTTCGCGCGCGTTCTGCACAACGCGAATTCTGCATGTACAAGACCGGGCCCGTGTCGGTGAAGGTGTGTATCTCTGCGTTCGATCGATCAACTACCTTCGCCCTTCCTCTGTCTTATGCCGCGTATACGTATCCGGAGCAGTACCTTCGCCATGAGCTCTCCCTGTTCAAGTATCTAACCACACCCTGGAACACGTCGGAATAAAGAGAGATCCTTTTTCAATACGCTCCACGTCGTATCCTGGATTTTCTGCGACCATGCCATACTGCCTGCGAGATACCGCGTCAATGGTTGTAGAACACGGTATCTTTATGGGCGCAAGCTGATGAATGTATTTTCTTTGGAACGAGACCCATGACGGTGATCTGTGGAATATGTGAACCTTTAACCGCTGGAAGACGGATGTTTTTAAAAATATTAACCCTTAGCGGTCGAGGGGTGACTCAGAGACACCATTAAAAATTCGCTGTAGGGGAGACATAGCAGAAATAGTATAGATATTCTCATCTTTAAAGAGTAATTTATTGTTAAATTTATTATATTTTAAAATTCTAACCTAAAAATAAAAATATTGTAATAAGTTTTCTATATTTTTTCACTTATTTGTCGTTGAGCGAAGTGAAATCATATTATGATCAATTTCATATCCATAAAATGAAAAAAATCATATACAATGAAATTATTCTAGATCGGAAGAAATGTTTAACTTTCGATTCCATAGATTGATTAATTCAAGTACATTGTCACGTCCGGTGGTTTAGCCATTAATAAAAATTAATACCCGCCGGATCAACATCATCATCTTCAACATCATCTACAACATTTGAGACAACACAGCGAACGACAACACGGCGAACAACAACAAAGCGACCAATAAACTGCGTCTGATAAGCGAGATTCAACTATCGGTAAATACTAACGAATATTAATAAGATCCTAATAACTTAATGTATCTAGAATTTGATGCATAAAATATATTTGTTTAGTTAAAGATAAATCAAAATATCAAATCATCTTTAAAAAGAGTTTACCCAACTTCGATTTCTTCGTTCCAAATCCTCAAACAAAGCCAATTAGATTTAAGAAAATCCTCAGTTCCTGATCCGAAGCCGGTGGAAGCAGGTAGGTTCAAAACTGCGTTTTATACACTATCTCAACTCTTAAAATCTATAATATCTCTTTAAAACGTCCATCTCAGGACGTAACAACATACTACACACACAGTATTTAACGTAAGTCAGACCTCTACGAATATATTTTTCTATGAGTAGACTGCGAATTTTTATGGATTTATGAAGAAATTAACTGGGTGTATGAAATATAAAACAGTGAAAAATGTAAAAAATCTAAGAATATTGTTACATTGTGTCCAACGTAAAAAGACTACTAAGGGATGAAATTAATTTTTATTTAACTACAGCTTCCCACAATCGATGCAGAATATTTTTATTTTGCATAAAGATCCGCAGTCTATTCATGAGCTAGGCGTGCAATAGAGACCTTTGTAAATCTTGCATTGTATTTATTAACAAACATGTAGGTAATGCAGTAACAATTCTCGTTATGTGTCTTACAGACCAAATCGAATCGCTTGGACTCGACCCGTCTGTTTGCTGAAGTTCTGTTCACCCGTATACCGGAGAGTTAACACAATTGACGCAAGTCACTGTTAGCTCAGATACATAAATTGTGAATATATTAGCCCGGAACTTCATATGCATTTGTGCACCGGAGCGTTTGTGTGTACAATAATAGTTGTGAGAGAGAAAAACATAATGCCTGAGACAATAGAGTGTATGTGTACCGATATACAGATAATTCGGGAATTGTTACAGTCGTGATTCGTATACTACAATTTATGACAAAAATTATTAGGTGCAATTTAAAACAATGAGAAGTGTAAAAACAACTTCAAAAGCATTGATATACATTACGCGTTGTTGAATGTAACGATCAATTAGGTATAAGTAAATTGACGATTAATTCTAATCTAATTTTTAATCGTCATCTATAAATTTTCATAACGTTAAAACGACGATCAATCGGTAGCAAATAACGCACCCGAGGGAGGTACATTCTGTGGATATACTCGACTTTTATCTCGGTTCATAAAACGTACTTCCGATATAATAGCAAATACAATGTTTCATCTCCGTGGATCGAGATCCTCGGTTATCTCGTAAATCAACAGCTGCAGTGACCGTGCACTTCATTTATTTCATGAATATAATCGTTGCCCATACTGAAAGTACGCACGCATGAAGCTAAACGAAAATTGGATAAGATACATACGTATATGTCTATGTAGATGACGATTTAATTAAATCGCTTTCAAGCACTGATACGTACGGCATAAATGCTAAAATCGCGGCTCGTAGCGCGTCAGCTTGAATATATCAGTAGCCTGCGCGAACGATGAGATATTAATAAAATAACATTGAACAGGCTGTAGAGGTAGAGAGAAAAAAAAGGCTCGCCGATGGCCGATCAAAGCTTCCCGGAAACTCATTAGGACGACGGGCGGAGCGTGTTTCGGCTGCATTGACAGTTATTTATTCATTTAGCCGGTTCATGCGGCCGGAATTAAATGTAAATTTCATCGGCGCATAGGAATTTGGCTGCGCTTCGAAATTCAATAATGCAGGGAGGTCGCAGGAGGAATGTAGGTTATAGCTGCAGGCGTACGGGAGAGGCGTGGGTGGGACCTCCGATGTATTTCGCTGGCGTCAAGGTTTTCCGCGCGTCAAACGGACCAGAAGTAAAAACGCCGTCGACAGAATTGCATTCTGTTCCTGGAGAATGGTCGAGGACACAAAGAGAGCTTCCAGTTTCTCTGCTCTCTCTCTCTATCTTTCACTCTGATCTCCTATAAATAGACATGATAATCTAATAGAGACGCAATAAGAGCCTGGTTTTACCACCTTCCTTCCCCCACTCATCATCCGCGGGTAAATATGCATTACCGCGGAGCAGTGTCTTAAACGACGCCGACGAAAAGTAATGGCCTTCCGCCGATGAATCGTCACCGCGAGGTAATCTAAAGCTTTCAGCTCTTCGGTTCTCTCCTCTCCAGGAGGAAAAAAGGGGGATACATTTTCTCCTGGAGCGGGCAGGAATGGCATGGCCGACCACTTTCAGCCCCGGTCCTGACGCTCAAACGCCTCATCTCTGTTTCAATTTTCCTCATAAACGGTCCGCGAGTGAAATTGCTCGCAGACGAAGAAAAAGAGGGAGAGAGAGGAATAGAGAGGGAACCAGCCTCTCGAATTTGAGTCTCTCTGAATTAATCTTATTAAAGCGACTGCAGGCACCGAACAATGCCGACTGCACTTCCGCGAAACTTTCTTTCGCGAGAGCTTGAATAATTTCTAGGGGTCCTCATAGACCGGCCCGGCTTGGCTCGACGCTTTCGAAAAGGGAAACTGCAGGCCGTTGCATCTTGGTATACTCGTAAGCGGCCTGGTTAGCGTGTACATAATCAGTTGACAGATACTAGTACGTCTGCAGAGTGGCACAGTGAAAATATTCAATTTCAGTTCTGAATTACGCACAAACAACTCCCGGTACAACTTCATGAAAGTTTCAGTGATGGAGCTGCGCACACAGTCCAGTGTTAATTACACATTAAATTTTTAAAATTACTGATTCGAGTTCAGATGGGCTTGCGACCCCCCGTGACGCGAGTTGTCGAGCATACATATTTAATGGTCTCAGTTAAAATAACATAAGTGTCGGTTTAAGGGGTGTGACGTAAAATGTATTTTTTTTTTTTGTATTTTTACAATAAAATAATATTATTAAAATACTAATTCTAACTAGTGATTATGTACATGGATACTTGGATACGCGTTCACATGTTACCACATCGATATAATAATATATTAATGGATTAAATAATTACTAATAATTTTCATTGAAAATTTACTAGTGAAGCTTCATCGAAAATTATCTAATAACACCTCGACCACGCGGCATTACTGATTCAGGAATTTCTCGTCAAAAATACTCGGTATTGAAAAATGAAATGGGCTATGAAAGAACATTTTAAAAATATTGAAGATGTAAAACGAAAATTGCTGAGCTAGCTATACATCATACAAGAAAGTGCATTCCAGAAATGGTTTCATTGGAAGGAACGTCGGCAAAAATATATTACATCCACTGAGGATTGCATTGAACAGGATAGATCAAATTTAGAAGAATAAATATTATGAGAAAAATGAGTAGGTGGAATTTAAAACAGTAGAAAGCTCAACACAGAATTTAGCAGTGTCAATATATTATTTTCAACTCATTAAAATTATTCAAGGAAGGATTGCATTTTTATTTGGTTCTCGCTTCTTATAATCGATGCAGAAACGTTTGATTTTGTGAAACTTTTGAGGTAACCTGAAGTATACTTCTCCGAATAAACAACAATTTCAGTAACGTTTGATCACATGTGTAGCAGACAGTTTCTGCTCGTTTGATATATGAAAATGAAGCTAATTTAAGTCGACTTTAGTCGATAAACGAGTGGCAGGGATTCTTCGAGGTATCGCGCGTATCCATCGTGTTCCGTGCACTGAGGTGTTTGCAAGTTGAAGATAAATGATAACGCCTGCAGCGAGCTAGTCGAACGCAACGCATAAACGCCAAAACGCAACATCGATCATTCGGATTAACCCGCGAGGGAAGGAGCTCCGCCAACCAGCGGACTTTCATAATCTGTTTCATATCGAATAATCTACTTACGCGATGCGGATTCACCGGTCACGTCGGTACAAACCACGATTTATGGTATCAAAGCGTTGCCTCCGTTTACGGGCACGTTGGTTCAACCGATTAATCGTCACCGACCGAGGCACCAAAGAGCAACCATGTTGGTTTTAACGAAATTACCACCGATTTCTGATGCGATCACGCTACGCTCCCGGTTTTCCTACATCGAGGTTTCCGTCCTGCTCCTGCCGAAATAACTTCAACAACGACATCATTCCTTAGTGCAGTCCAATCGGACTCGACTCAGGTATTATTTTAACTGTTCGTGACGGTTCCAGGGTTTTAATGCATTACGCTACTAATCCTTTTCGAACAGGAATTTCCATACATTGCGGTGGACGTTTAGAAACTGGTAAACCCGATACGTGGATGACGCAAAGACATATATGATAGCTCATAAACTATGCTCAGCTTTCTAATTATTAGAATATGATATCGTCAGGTACGAGAGATCGAATAAATAATGTCTCACGCTTATTGATTGCGATACGAGAATTTGAACCTGGGAATGACACACGGTAATTATTAAGACAAGTAATATTGTTTTCTATTAGTAGTATTATTCTTTTCATTCTTGTTTCACCAAAGGAAAAATGAGAAATATAATCCAAAAATGATAATACTGTGTAAAACTAATTAAAAGAATATGCGAGGGATGAATAAGTCAATCTCTCGCTCCAGACGTAAAAGTATTGACTGACATAAAGTACGTTTATATCTTCTTTTAAATAATGATTAAAAATTTCGTGCTACATTGACAGTGAAAAATCGATGTGATGGGGACATAAATAATTAACATTTTCAACTTAACCAATTTTACCATAATATTGTGTTGATCAATTAGACGAAGATTAGAAACAATCTAGCCTCGCGTAATCAATTTCGAAAGACTCGTTAGAGTCAGTAATAATTGGACTGTGGAGTTTTATGCAAAATAAAAATTATCTGGATCAATTGTAAGGGACTGGAGCCAGATAAACAGCTTATTCTTACTTTAATAATTTTAACAGACTCAGAATAATAGATTGGCATTCGTAATTCACTTTAACCATTCTACTCTTGTAAATTGCACCTATTCCTTTTTGCAATAAATGCATAAAATCCGCAGTCTAGTAAAAATTCACCGAGGTCGCCCGTGAGGGGTTAATAGTTAACGAGTTGCTGAAACGATAGATGAAGAATTTAGGAGAGGAGTGTTCGGAATGGATGCAAGGACACAGGTTTCACGTTGCAGTTTGGATTTAACGGAGTTTTGGCAGAGTAGACGCGCTGGGGCTGGACAATAGTCCGGTTACAGAGTCTGCAGTGATCGAGTTCGCCGATTTCCATAAGCAACAGAGTCAGGTGCCGGTAACTTGACACGTCGTCGTTTAACGCGCCGGTTATCGACCACATAGCCCGTGTACATCTCGATACAAGTTGGCCGTATGTAACTCCAGTCGCAACACGGTCTGTTTCACGGGCGTCTCCGGAACGATAGCAGTCCGAAACGCCGAAACAAAGCTAGCGTTTGGTTTCATCGTCGGCCGTAGCATATATTGTTTCGCGTTGTTCTGGACCATTTGAGGGCGAGCAACCTAGGCGCACACTACGATCGACCGCAACGCACTGTTTTGATTCTCCGCGTCCAGCGCGAAATGTATTTTTCCGGGTTGGAGGAGAGGGGGGCGGGTTTCCTTTTCGCGGAACGGGGAAACGAAATATCACACTGATTTCACGGGAAAATAATTTTGGCGTTTCTCGATTTTCTGGAAGCTCGTTTCGTATTTCCGGTGACAATTCGCGGCCGGGGAAATAGCGTTCCGAATGGCGAGTCGATATTCCTCGTAATTGAACGCGGCATGACAACGTAAAAATTAGTCGTCACCGTGCACCTGTCATTTTTATTTTAACACGCGCGACCGAAACGAGCGTTGCTTTGAATGGCGCACGCGACCTGGCAATTCGTTACCGTTCTAGCTCGATCTCCGCACAAATATTTGACAACGGCGATGTTACGATGCTTCGGTGGCTCCGTGAAAAAACGTTACCGACGATGCTGCCCGCGAGCAGATAACTTTTCCGCGGAAAACGAACGCGTTTCACAGGGTCACGATCGAGCAACAATTCTGTTACTGCGGCAACGTGCAACCCGGACAGTTGTTTCCGAAATTTAGAAACTGAATCAGACAACTATTTTATGGGAACGTGCGTTCGAATCGGTTCGGAGCTTTTCGATATGGCAGAAGAATAAATAAACAGAAATAACAAGGGAATACGTACAAGCGAGAACGATATATACTGAGTGGGCTGCCCTCTCTCCCCCCATTAGTTTGGTTACTAGTTGACCGATCAGTATATTTTTGTCATAAATAATATGATTTTCAAGGACCCTTCAGATGATGATATTTAATTTTTTTAATATTAAGGACACGTTAAATATCTTGTTAAGGTATTTAGATTCTACGCTCAGTAGAAGAGACCGCGATCTGATTGGTCCGCGTTTTTCATTAATAACTCCTTAACAAAGTCCAGGCAGACATTTTTGCAGATGAAAGTGTCGCTTCCATGCGGGTGATTTTAACAACGAATTTACATTACTTTTAACTTCCTGGAATCGTGTATAGTGAAAATAGAATTTTATTTTACTTCGGTCTCGTAATTCCTGGTTATAAATATTCGCATTTGTGTCAACGCTGCTGATCCGCCGGGTCTGCCGAAAAATACGTCCGAAACCATCCTCTGTTGAAAGATTAATTTGGAAACCGAAACCGTATCGGAAATTACAAATACGGTAAAATACCGGCTTTTTTTAGGTAGTTATCCTAATACCTCAAAAGAAACCGAATGCTACTAATACCAGTATACAGTTCATATCAAAGCGATGTGAGAAAGCCATTCCCCAACTTCCTCGCTTAGTTAAAGTCAAAATAAAATTTATTTTATTTTTGGAAAATAAATAGGAATTCTATACCACAACTGTGTTCTGACGGTCCCACTTTTCGCATCCTTAAAATATACTTTATCTTATCACCGTTACAACTTACATGCTATACAGGGTGTCTCAAAATTCCTTCAACATCCGGAAATGGGAGTTTCCTGAGATCATTTGAAGCGACATTTTCGTTTGCAAAAATGGCATCTGCGGCTTTATTGAGGAGTTAACGAAAAACACGGACCAATCAGAGCGGCTAGACCTAACGGAGTCCGTCTCGGCGACAGGTCCCACTTAGCGTGGCGTCGACGTTGGCCAAGCCAGAATCAATCCGCGGTAGCCGCGCTCTGATTGGTCTGTGTTTTTCGTTAATAAATCCTTAACAAAACCGCGGACGCTATTTTGCAAAGGAAAATGTCGCTTCAAATGATCTCAGGAACCTCCCATTTCCGGATGTTGAAGGAATTTTGAGACACTTTGTATATTCTTCGTTCTAATACCGGTATTACATATGTATTTCGGTATTTATTATACCAGTATTGGCGTCAAATACCGTAATTTATATTTAACCCTTAGCACTCGACTGATGACTCAGAGTCACCGCTAAAAATTGCTATACCATTATTCAACATATTGTTTAGATTATTAAATATGTTGATATCTAATCAATTACTAAACATTTCATTATTCTAGCTCGGAAGAAATGTTTAATTTTCGAATTAAAATCACTCCGATTGCAAAGAGTTCAAAATACCGGTATTAAAAAGGTTCATCAAATTGCAGTTATCTACAGATAATAGTGAAATAAGCACCGGTACGATACCGAAACCTTAAAATCCAGTATTGGCGTCAAATACCGTAATTTATATTTAACCTTTAGCACTCGACTGGTGACTCAGAGTCACCGCTAAAAATTGCTATACCATTATTCAACATATTGTTTAGATTATTACAATAAATATGTTGGTATCTAATCAATTACTAAACATTTCATTATTCTAGCTCGGAGGAAATGTTTAATTTTCGAATTAAAATCGCTCCGACTGCAAAGAGTTCAAAATACCGGTATTAAAAATGTTCACCAAATGGCAGTTATGTACAGATAATACTGAAATAAGTACCGGTATGATACCGAAACCTTAAAATATACCGCTATTCAATCTGTGTCGGGATAAAACAATCGTGTGGTGGCACACATCGAAATTTGTTTTACACAATTCGGCTTGTGTTCAAATTTCAAACAAACTGGCAGTTTTGGTGCGGCAGGAGCGTTAATGATTTGCTGCACCCCGTTTTAACGAGTACAAAGAACGGGGAATAACGATATTACCAATAAAATTATTCCCGCGAGCGCGGCCCAGTTTCCCATTACCATTCGCAAGCAGAGTCGTTCCGAAAATCGTTCATTTGATTGCAATCAGTTTCATATGTATAATCCGCTGTTGCGGGGATATTAAACAAATTGCACATGACGAGCTACTTTCGTGGATCCGCCGCGAGATATTAAAAAAACATGTTCTCAGGGGAAAAGAGAAAGTAGCACGAAAACGTGAGTTCAGAATTGCGGAAACGAACCGGATAACGTGCGACGTCTCCGTTAGCTGTTGCAAGAGAGGAACGTAATTAATGCACATTAATATTCTCGCACCTTTCCGTGCTGGCTAAATGGCCGTCTTCCTACACGAGTCATAAATTCTGAACGACGCGACGGACCAGATGCTCATAAATTCAGTAATACTTTTCTCTGTGTAAATATTTCGGTATTTCTCTAAAATATGCATACCATGTACTTATTGCGAAAATATCGTGTAAAATAGATAATAAATAGTCCATTTTTAATTGTGCATGTAATTTCTCAAGTCTATAAAATAATATGTGAAGATTTATTCCATTTATAGAAAAAATATTAAGAAGGTTGAGGATGATTTATTTTGATGTATTTATTCGTTATCGTAATAATAATTATATTATATTAAAGCATTTATGTTTAGAAATAGTTCACAGTTATAGCAGCGATGCATTTTGTCACAAGCAAATAAATATATCTGTATTAAAAATAAATTAACTTCCATTAAAATTTATAACAGTTCCAGAAATTTCATCAAAATTAAAATGTGATTAGTGGTTAACGTTCTTTGCGAATATTTAAATATAATTGATGAAATTAGACGACTACCGCTCATTAGGATTTAACTTCGTGGAGCAGAATGGATAGTTTCTTCGGTATCTAGTCGAAGCAATTAATCTCGTTCGTTAATCCGCTCACGGAAGCGCAAGCGATGTTGATTAAACCATAACAATATGTTCGAAACGTACTCAGTACTCATGCATGTGTATTACACATGCATGACCGACTGTTGCTTTAGATCTATTTTTTAATTGATGACTCTTACGCTTTAATACATCCTGGCGAATTTTGGAGGATCTAGTTATCGTAGAAAATTATTTTGCTCTAGTGGAATACAAAGTAGAAATACATTCTGAATCGATAAAAATACTTTGCCTGTATCTTGGAGCCAGAGGTAAGAATAGATTAACGAAACGCTGGTCGAAGTTTCCAGTAAAATATAGAAACGTCTGATCCGAGGAAACCGCGACCGACACAATCCGAATTTCCAAGGGAAAAGCGATATCGATAAGGTCACCGAGATTGAATTCCAGGAATGCGTAAGCTTATAGTTGGAAACAGGGATGAGTTTTCCAGCGTCAGCCAGCCAAGAGAACGTCGAAAAGTTCCACGTCCTGCGCAGCGAATCGGCCGGGATTTCCAACTTTTATCGAGCACCGATTGCTGTCCCGCAGACAATTTTTCTGTCAGCCGGCCCTACCTCGATCTGTCTATTCTTCCATGGGACTTTAAGAGGCCATCCGGCGCGGCGTCGTGAACGGATGAAAATCGCGCGACGAGCCAGACGAAACGAATTACGGATCTCCTAGCTACCCCCGTGATCCTTTATACGCCAGATAATTTCAAGAAAATCCTTCTACCTACGCTCGATCGCACTCACTAATGTGTTTTGCAGACAGAAAACGAATCCGACTGCTCTTTCACCTGCAATTGTGCGAACGCGGAGATTCACATTTGATTAATCAGAAAATGGAATCGTACAGGCTGATTGCTACATTGTTTCTATCAAATACATACAGTCGATCCAAAAAATATTGGAACACTAAATTTCCGGCCCTCTAGAAACTCTCAATATTTGAACTATGATAATTTCGATAAAATATAGAGTGCATCATTATGCATATTTATGCTTGATATATCACATTGTATCGTCTAAAAAACATAAAAAATTATTTTTCTTAATGAATCTATCACAGATTTGAAGATTGAATCTCTCCCTTTACAATGACTATTCAAAACTTATTTTTTTCAAATTTCTTTTCACGTCAGGTAGTAAACTAATTGTTCCAACATCTCGAAAAAATCCAAGTCGTATGGACCAATATTAAAAAGGGATCTTCCTATTAAAAGTTTCCGAATATTAGCGCGACTCACTGTATATCCACTAAAAATCTGCGTTCAATGTAAATTGCTTCGAACATCTTTCTGTAACTTTCGACGGTGTGTTCGTACCTCTCTCTTCCGAAAACAAGGCTAAAGCTCGACAGAGGATCGTATCGACAAAGAGCATTGTGCAAGGCCCCGGCGGACCCGATTCCCAAAAAGCGAAACTAAAAAACACCGAGCATAATTGCGTTCCGGCCGAAAACAGTGTTATGTGGTTGTCTATAGAGCGTGCTCAATTTTACCGGGGCAATAAATTCCGGCAGCGAGCTGCATGCAAGCACGGATGAAATCGTCGGTGGCCGGTTGCCTTGACTCGACTCGCTGGCCGGCGCGCAGCGCGGCGATCCATCGTTTCACGTTCGGCGAAAAAAGAGCCGAAATTAATCTGGAAAGTTTGCCCATCGCATCCGTTCGAACGAAACGTGAAACTCTCGCGCGCGAACCCGATCGGAACGAGAAAGACGCGATTCCCCCAAGTTATTTCGCATTCGAGCGTGGCTCCTCATTAGAGAAAGTTTTAGCGCGACCGCCGCGCCGCGAAATTATGATCAGCATTTAGTACGCATTCCACCGGAAGCCGGCCAAAATATGCGGCGAGCGCGTGTGCAATGCACGTGTCACCGTCACCTTTATGCACCGGTGTCCATTAATCTCTGTCTCAGCGAAGAAGAACCGACTAATCGTGTCCGCGTACCGGGTCAATACGATAACAGGATCCTCTTCTACAGAGCCTCTGTCGAGCGAAATTTACGGAGCGTCTCTGTTTTCCGCCCTGTCCCTCGAAAACAACGCAAAAGCTGGATTTTTAACTTTTCTCTCCGATCGCCCGCTGCCCTGTCGGCCTGACCCCGTTGTCTAATTGATCAGCTGATTGATCGAGCGTTAAAACTTTCCCGGTTCTCTCTCATAGAGCCATCATACGTCGCGGAAGGTTTGCCGTTATACACCCACAGGAGGAAATAACTTAGGGAAGCGAAGCGAATGCATCAGCCAAGCAAACTTCATTTTCTGGCCGAGTTATTGATCCTTGAACTCAGACACGGAAGACTTTTCTGTTCCTTTCCGCTCGAATCTAATATGAAGAGGCCGCGGTGAATCCAACCACTTCCAACTTTTTATTGCTAAATGAATTTTCCGAGCGAATACCAAAAGTAATGATAGCGATTTTTCGACCGCGACGGGAGCAAATTGAAAATCCAATAATGTCCAGTCGCGACCTTCGAAATCTTAATTCATCGTACCGGTGTCATTATTTCGAACGAAGCTATTCTTTAATCAATTTATTCACCCTATCCATCCTGGTAATAAGAATTTGAATGTTCCATATGAAATGATTAATTTTAGGTTGAAAATGTTATGAACACGGACAACCGAAAAATTCAATTTCCATCGTAACACAATCCAGATACCTGTAAAAAACTTTCGGTAGGAAACTGTAGACCGAAACCTTCCGCAGTCAAAACATATGGATAATATGATGAATAAGTTTTATTTAGACAAAAATTCCGTTTCTTTAACGTTACTCTTAAAAATCGAACATTTTATATGCAACAAACCTAATGCCTACGTTGAATTTTTGCTGACTTTATTATGAACATGTTAGAGACATGAGTCTGGCCGGTCTGATTAATCACGTTTTCCCTTATTTATACGTTCCTTCACAGAAAGTCAATGCCTTTTTGCGAAAATAAAGTTTTCTCGTGGTCGTCCACTATTTATCATAGGAAAACTGGATTTCGCACAACTTGATTAACGGCTGTTTGTATGTGTGCACACGTCCAATTAGTACTTTAATGGTTCACGGTCTACAGCGTTTTATTACAGGGAAAAATGAATGTGTTAGGTTTGTCCTGTATTTTATCCTAATGTTCTCATTTTTAGCTCGTAAAAATCAAAATAAGTTTTCTAGTAAGCAGCATTTTTCTATAAACAGCATTTTTATCATAAAATGTTCTGAATGTTATTGTTAAATAGACTGGATTTTAATACAGAATAATTATAAATCGAACATGACCTATTGACATTCTGAAACTCTTCCAACACCTTCACGTAAGTGCATAAACTCCGCAGTCAACTGATAAATATTAATAGAAACTGGCGCTTAAATAAAAGATCGTTTAAAACACAGTTAAAACAAGAAACGATCATAAATCGAATAATTATGATTCAAGAGGTTCGCAAAACTTGGGCAGATTAGTCACGGCTGGCTGGTCCCGCGAAACAAATCTGACCTAGATCGAAACTTCGCATAAATCAGAACGGCGGTTTTGTGATAACGATGTTTGCGGAGCCGATCGAGCGTTCCAACGATTTTTCCGGACCGCTTAAGTAACGATTCGCGCTCGATCGCGTCGCGACGTCCGTGAAACGAAAAGAGCCGACGACGATACGTTTCGCAGACTAAAGTGAGTATTCTGTGGCTTATTCTATACAGTAACGCCTTTTCCCATTCATGTTCAAGGAGCAATAAAAAAGATTATTCAAGTAAATGTTGCTTAGTTCGATGGAGGCTATCGTAATATGAAAAAATTAATATCATCTTACATATAAAAAAATGTGACCCTGTTTTTCCTAAAAGATGAGCTCCCTTGGCCCATTTAGTTTAAAAAGAAGACAATATAATAGGTGAAATAGAATAAGGTCTTTCGAAGAATTTAACAATATTGTTCTATTACTTGTCGAAAACATTTCAAAAAGAAGCACATCGTTCCTTGTAATCAAGTTAGATAATTTTTATTTCGCATAAAGAGCGACAAGCAAAATACCCTATTCGGCAGACCCAGTGTGCATTCGTCCCTAAAAGTATAAAAAGAATCGTTCTGGCGAGTGTTTGTGTTTGCGCTGTAAACTACAAGCGGAATGTTACAAGGCAAGAGGTTAATATTACTGAAGGCGGAATCGAGCACAGAGGACGTAAGGACAGGTTTAGCGAATGGAAACCGCGTCGATGGAGACGGCACGTCTGTCAGCAACGGATCTTGGAAGGCGTGGTGTTCGTTCACCTGTCTAGCGGCTGGATACGAAATGAATCAAAGAGCTTTGACGCTCTTCGGAACCATGAATAATGCAACGCCGCGATCCAATTTATAACTCGCCGCGGCGTAATATGTGTTACGCCGTGTTACGTGCGACGCGGCGAACGGCTGTGTGATATGTGGTACGGCAAAGAAACCCGGAATATTTCAACGGGCACCGGAACTCCTGAGCACACGGTCTGCGTCTGCCTAATTGAATGAATATCGCGCAGGCCAAGTTGCAACCTATCCCTGAGATTTCCGTACCCACACCCCGACGCTACTGTTCGTCCTCTTTGCTTCGCGCCTTCCCTTTGTCTCGCACCCTTCGTTAACAGATTCGAGAGCTCCGACGATGATTCTGATTATGGAGTAGCTTTGTACTAGTTTCAACGCGTTTCGTGGACTTACTGTGACCCTCCTTGATCCCACTATAATTCACCCAAACCTTCTGCGTTGGTCAAGAATCTTCATACCTGAAACAGAAAAATCGGACACTAATTATGATTGCGTTAGATGTGGAAATAAGGGTAATTATACAGATAAGGGTATACCTCAACGATTTTGATGACCTTGAAATATGTTGTCAAGGTTATCATTCTGAACAACTTTTCCCAACGCGTGTTACCACCGCTCGGCCTTAGTTGTTTTAGATATTCGCAAACAAGGACGGACACTCACTACAGGGAAGTCTATCCTTTTTAATTAACCGAACACGTGTTTTAGGATGAAGCCCCATCCCTTGCACCCCTATGCTAACAAACATAACTCAAAATTTGTTTAAAATGGCGGAGTTGGCTGTAATGGATCTAACAATTTTTTTATTATCTCGGTCGTTAATACAGAAACATTAATGCTTTCAGCGCAAGGTTCGATCAATTGTTACTAGATTTACAAAGCAATTTTGTAAACAAACAGAGTAATTCGGACGTTTCGATCTTTGTTTAGATCATCTTCAGGGGTTAGTAGAATTGCGTCTGTGAAAATTTTGAAATTCAGGAATACATAACCAAAAATCTTTGAAATTGTAATTTATATTGTTGAAAGAACTACTCACTAGAACTACTCTCTAGTAACAATTGATCGAACCTTGCGCTGAAAGCATTAATATTTCTGTATTAACAACAAATACGATCAATATAAGGATACTATTATCTCGGTCGATTGTTATAAGGTCAAGTACTGTTTTCCTCTTGTATCAGTTCCTTCTTATGTAAACCTGATATAGAAGAAAACCTGAAAATAATTTATAATTTTCTCAAACAATGTTCTGTAAGGATTTAAAAAGAATGTAACATTTATGTAATCTGAGCTACATGTAACAACATTGTACTTGCTAAATAAGTATATTATATCGCATTACGAATTCGCGCCACTGCGTTTCATCGAAAACTTATTGGTTAAAGGTAGTACATACAAGATAATTGCTCATCGATCGATAATATAGTGAAATAGTTTGCTGATAATATATCAGCAATGAATACATCAAATAGAACGGAACGCGTTAAATTGACTGTCTCAAGGGACACGGTTATGGCAGCGCAACGCGCTGTATGCGTTCTTTGAAGTTCCCTCCGCAGCGCAAGCCGCAACGATCAATCGCATTGTCGACTCCATTTTGATAGGGGCAGGGGGGGGGGGGGAGAGCGCAGCTAGCGATGAACTCAACGATCACCGTTGATCGTCTGTTTTGACCGCTAACTAGCCGAATTGCCGTGAACAGGCTGTCGCTCTAATTAACGTCACAATATTCGTTATCGAGAGAAGCGCGACGCGGAGAACGCGCGAAGCGTTCGAATCCGCGAGTCCATTTTCATGACGTGACGTGCCAGTTATCCGCGTGTGAAACGGGTCGAGGGGGCAAGCCACGCTCGAAATCTACTCGTCAACGTGATCATTCAATCTATTAATTATCTACTTCGGATCCGGTAAACTCTTCCGAGTGTCTGGCCGGCTGGTACGGCCAGTTTCTCTAGCGGCCTAGCGCGATGAATCATGATTTAATCGGGGGTTGCGACGTCAATGACTGTCCTCAGGCTGATCTCGGCCGATACCTGCGAATTAATAATATCGCACCGTACCTGGCCCCTGGCTGCATTATGTACACCGTGCAAATGCCACGCATGCACCGCGGGGAGAACACGACGTGGTGGCTGGCTGACAACGAGCTTCCCCTCGATTCGCGTTGTCTGCCGGACCATGGGTTTTCATGTTTAGATTAGGAGGCTGCCAGATGCACATCGGCTAATTGTAGACACACGAGACAGCCCCCGTGATCGCCGCTCCCGCTTCTCAGCGCTTTGCTCTGCTCCGCTCTGCTCTGCTCTGCCACCGACAACCGTTGAATCTCGTCGAACGTCGGACATCCGTCACGTCGGAGACTTAACTTCGTGCAATTACTGTTATTCGGGGCTAATGCGATCGTTAGCGACGTTGATTAAAGGTTTCCACTGAGCAATTACGCCCGGGAATTTGCGGATTATCTAAGTCTCAGACGTGGACGGACACTTAAGCAGAAATCAGAGATTCATTTGAAACGGACAGTCAGTTTTGCGACCACGGGCACCGAACGATAGACTCTGGACTCAGCTTTTGCGTTTTCAACGTGATTTTTCTCTGTGATTGTAGAATTGTCATGGCAATTATTATACTTCTTCATGTAGGTATAATTATGCTCATCGGAATACATTCGCTGCGAGCAGTTGTTTCGCCGTTTCCCTGCTAAAATATTTTATTAAATGCACTGCATGACTCATGAAACACTAAAATAATTTAGCAGGAAGTCATCGATTCTCTGAATATTCCGCTGTGTGCTATGACTTTGAACAACAATGTGTATGATATGAAAGTTCACAATAGTTGTAAGTCCAGAAGTCTCGCTGTAGCTTCGAAATAAAGGATAGTGCAATGCCAACTTCCAAGGTTCTTTTCACTCTGTTCATAAATTGTTGAGAGATTATGTGAAAATAATTATATGTAAAGACGGTGGAAGAAATATATTTAAATATAAGAAGAGGTTGTCGGAGGTGTCTACAAGACGGGTGCACAATTAGAACTGCACGCCCAAACCTGACGGCCACGGCGGCGGTACGTACCTTCATACCTGAAGGGAGGACGGCATGCTATATAAACGACGGGGAATCAGGTATTTCCCAATATTTCTAGGATGTGGGGTTTTCCACAAAGTACAGTAAGAAGCCTAATGTTTTACTGTAACAAAAATTATTTTTGAACATTGCTTATTGCAATATCAATATTTGATACTGCACGTAAATTTCGTTTAAATCGAAGTGTATCAGCAGAAATCTATATTAAAACATTTCGCCCGGTCTATTAATTAATGGCAACAATAGCTATCACTAGTTCGATCTTCAATCTAGACTTGGAGATTCTCGAAGAATGTGATCGACAAACTGAACGAAACGATTTCAGATATCAAAGCAGGACAGACAATGGTTCACGGAAGCGTAACGAATTATGATTTTGATGGGAACGCGAACACGGCAGAGATAAAGGGTATCAAAGCCTATCCCTGCAATCAAAGAAGACAAGATTGAAGGGACGTGGAGCGGATGAAGAGGAGCGTGTAGCAGAGACTCGCGGTTGAACACATACGAACTTATCAGCTGCGAGCAGCTGCTATTGCGGTGCAACATTAATGAGATGCATTCTATCTGTTCTATTGCGTGCGCCGCACCAGTGCATCTCGGCAATTGTACACCTCTCTATCTGGCCGGACTCGGATCGTTCCGTCTCCCTTTACCTTGGTATCTTCCTCGCTTTTGTCCGTCCATTGATGTACCGATTGACCCGCCTTTTAATTACGAAGCTTATCAACTGGTCAATAATGGAATGAAATCCATTAACGTATTGCGACTACGGGCCTCGCTTCGTGTCCTGACCATAGCATACTCGAAAATTCAGATCCAGAGAAACCGATCGTGCTAAGGATCCCTAACTTTCCTCGTCACGCTATCGGGTAATTAGAAGTCATGCTGCTTGCCGATCCTGACCAATTATCGCTCAATAACTGCATAATTGCACGTGAAATGTTGCAGTTGTGTTGACCGAAAATGGACGATGTAATAGTTCTGATGAAACGGTAATATGTTATTTAAATTTTAGAATATATAATCGTAATAAATAATGTGTATAATAGTAATGATAAAAATTAAAGAGAATTATTACAATTGTGTTAAGTAAGAGCTCTTTGGGTTTCCAGCATCATTTTTTCGCACGAGAAAATTGAAGGTATTTGAAATAACACAAATTCAGGGACGAAGCTTTAAAATTAACGAGAATGATTTCGATTTAATCAGGTTTATAGACATTCATTTATAGAATTAGACGTATACGTTACCGGCATATCTGTTAATCAAATTGCAAATCAATCACGATTTGCAGAAACCTGCTCGTCTCCAAACCCCAGACGTGTTATAGAGTCCACTGCATAGATAACTGTCCAAAATGGTCTCAAGTGGATTTGCCGATACCAATAACTCGGCGCAATCGCGAAATTCTCATAACTGTTACTTTGCGCGTTTAAACCAGCAACTATAACGTATCGATAGCCGCGGCCGGTGGTAGAACCATCGGGAAACGCCCCGGTAACTGTTTGAGTGTAAAGTTTCTATCCATCAGACGATTAAATTCAGAGTTTCGGGAATCCGTGCGTGATAACTCACGTCCGCGGGACGCATAACAGGGTCTAATATCAGCATTTCGAATTTATTGGCGTACCGGTCCGATGGGATTCGCCGGGGAGACAACTTTACTCCTGTCGTTTGTGAGTTTGCCTTTCCGTATCCATTACGCCAGTGGCCACAACGAAAATGACCGCGTCGGAGGAATAACTTCCGGGCGCAACGAACGACCCACTGGGACACGAGAGCGTGAGCGTGAGCGGGATACAGACGAGGAAGGCCGGCAAGCCTCGATTAACATTTACTGCACCCGCGGACCGTGAAACTTCTGACGAATTCACGACGTCACACGACGGACGGTGCGTCGACGTCGCGCCGCATTACCGTGACGACACCTGCACCGACACGCGTGAGACAGCACCGCGACAGCGCGAACCGTCAAGGGACGTTTTCGACGTCGCTGATTGCTTGAACAGAGCAAATCCCAACTTAAACGACGGTTTACCCACGCAATCGCTTCGACAGTTTGATAAATGCTCTGGAACCAACGCAAGGTCGAATCGATGGCGATCTGGCTAATTGGAAATCGAAGGATTCGATGCAAGAATTGATGCAAGTGCAATCCGAATTTTTACTTGTTCTTATTAGGTGTACAAATAAGTTCGGTGCCTTTACATATATTCAATTGTGATTGCATTTCAAATGAAAATTTTCTACCGCCGCTTTGGTGTGTGTGTGTGTGTGTTTTAAAGCAATCAACCTTACCCTACCAAACGCACTACAGTAAAGTCGCGATTATTGTCAAACAGCCTGTGTTCTGCAGGGACAACTATCACATACCGACATTGTTTCTTTATGACTGCGTCGACCGCGCGGACCGGCCGAGAGTTCAATCGAAAGCCGAACGTAGAGAAGGACAGCATGTAAGTACGGATCGCAGAGAACACGCGGGCCTTTGAACTGTGCCGGCGACGTGGCGACTGTCCGCGTATCTTTCTTTCTCATACGTTGTCCTTCCTTGACCGGCAGTGGAGTAGGTAGGCACCTGATAACTATCACGTCGCTGACGAATATCGCGACTTTATTGTACATAAATTTACTAATTGGCTCATAACCTCAAAAAACAATATTTTGCCCCATGGCGTTTAAGAAACAGCACATTCGACACTGTATTCTTTTTGCATTTGAGTCAAAGAAAAATTCTGCTGAGGCTACGAAAATGATTTGTTCCGTGTTAGTTGAAAATGCTGTAACCTATAAAACATGCAAGAAGTGGTGTTCCAAAGGTTTCGTAGTGGAAATTTTGATTTTAGTGATGCAGAACGCAGTGGAATGCCGAAAAAAAGTGCAGCATGGGGAATTATAGCAATTATTGAATGAAAATCCTTGTTAAACACAACAGAAACTTGCTGAGGAACTTGGTGTAACTCAACAAGCAATTTCCGTTCGTTTGAAGAAGCTTGGGAGAATATAGAGGGAGGCCAGTGGGTTCCTCAGATCAAAAGTATGCTCGAAAGGCACCGAACTTATTTATACACCTAATAACTTTCTCGGGTCTGATGGGACTTGCACACTACTGTTCATAACTTAACCCACTTAAATCTTTGCCAAGCAATTTTGATAATCAATCCCTTGCCTTAAAATACACCAATTTTGATTATATTTAATTTTTCAGCATAAACTTACATATGTAGTAATACATATTATGTACATAAGTAATAGGTTAAGACATGTAAGAGTTGTTCTTTACAGTTAATAAGCAAACGAATATAACAATTTAATGAGTTGATCTTAAGTTGACCTTGAGTTGACTTTCAACCAGTGTTGGGATATTGGGTTTCACGAGCATGCGCAATCAAATGCAGGAACGTATGTATGTCCTAAGTTTGTGGGGAAAGTGGTGAGGAACTATTACCACTATTACTGGCAAGAAAGTACCGGAAGAGTTCAGAAGTTCATATATTATTTGTGATATGTGCATACATATTAAATTTTAATGCAACACACACATATTATACATTCATATTTCAAAATCAAAGCATAACAAATTTTGTAAGATTAGACGGGGTGACCAAAGTACCCTATTTTAGGCCAACTTTGTACTTTACTGACGCTAAAATCGTCGCACATGCGCGTGAAACCCGTGCAATATGCCAACGCTGCTTTCAAAGTCTAGACTATGAGAGTACATCTTAAGTGTAACATCCTAACTGTATGGTTTACTGACTTGTTTCGATTCAAAGTTGTAGCCATTTACAGTTTGGCATTGTTATGTATTAACAAGACACATTTTGGATTTATTCACACACTTATCCATTACACAGCTTTGCACTTCGTAATGAAATCGCGCACCGCTTACTAAGACCGTTCGTGTAGGAAAACTCGTGCAAGAAGGGAGCGGTCTCTCGTAAATCGTAAATCGAACCGTCGCACTATGGTCTGGAAACCCGCTTTTCGTGGCCAAAAGTCAATTTTTCAAGATTAAGATTTTCAAAACATTTTTTTTGGAACAGAGTAAGAACCCTCCAAAGCTTCCAAATCCAAATTATTATTCATTTCCGATTATTCATTGCTGAGATATAACGTTTTGAAGACAAACTTCGTAAAATTCAGATTAAATAAAACGTTTAAAATAGTCATCATAGACTATCAAAATACAAGTTTAAATGATAATTTCGTATGTGTCAGCAGGTATATTTTAGGTGTGTAATACTGTTGTTAGCATTTTTTTATCCATAAACAAATAGTGACAAGTTGAAACAATGTAAACTTTGAGAAAGGTTTTACAAAAACGGTACAAATCGGCATAAATGGAACCTTTTGCATATGAAACTGTAGATATTTCTGAATATAGTGTATAAAGTTTCAACTGCCCTCGTCTGCCCGTTTGAGTTGTACAGTAATCGCTTGTTCGTTGTCTGGCATGGTGGGCAGGATCGTTGTCCAGTGCCTACCCATTCCACTGCCTGTCAACGCCGCATCGCTCCGCAGGGCGGCAACGATTGACGTCGGCTCGGGTATATCGGTGTGAGCACCACTACATTGACTCGAATGAATCGAATGTTCAAACTTCTTAATTTACATTATTTTTTTATGGGACCTTCATGAACGTATTTCTGGCATTTTTCTGATTAAAATGATACCAAACACGATATAATTTCAATTGTACATAGTGCCTGTAAAAATGAAACACGCGGGACTCAGATCTGTCCGGCGACGGCGATACGCTTCGGCCACCCGATCCGTGTTTCATTCTGTCCTTCTCTATGTTCGGCTCTCTATTGAAGTCTCGGCGCGATACTCTAGACGCAGTCATAAATCAAAAATAGCGTCCCGGCAGGGTCGTTGTCACTAAAAAACACGGCTTCTGGACAACGAACGAGCGATTACTGTACAACGATTTTAATAAATAGTCACTTTAGGCAGTTTCAGGCGATCTGAACGCGTTCGCTTGCAGTTGCTCGATAAGCGCTCCTATGCGACTGTTAACACGATTTTTAAGACACTTCTTACGATCTGCCAAAAAAATGTTTCCAACAAAAGTTGATCAGTATTTACATATCTATAAATTTCAATATGCAAAAAGTTAAAAGAAAATTTTTTGTTTATAAAAATGGAAATCACGACAATTTTTTAAATGTTACTATATATTTCTGACTTTATAATATTATTGTTGGTGTCGTAACGAATTCAACGACCTAGCATACTATAACCTTTAACTTTAAAATAACGCTAAAATACTTTCGGCCACGAAAAGCGGATTTCCAGACCATAGTGCGTCGTACCGGTTCGCATAGTTCGGCTACGTAGCTAACGTGAATAGCGTCATCGGTCAGAACGCCTAATGCGCCACCTAGTGTAGATATAGTTGTACATGGCCATCGTAGAATGCCCTGGCGCGTTCCTATGAATACGTCGCTATAACAGGCATTTTTATAAACAATTTTAAAGTGTGAATCAAAGAAATCAAATTGCACTCATCCGTGTAGTCCCGTTGTACAACATAAATTTCGTATCAAATATTTTTGGGTGGAATGAACATGTAACGAATAAGTAATACAGAATTACTTTATTGTACAATCTTATTCCCTCGAAATCATTCCGATCTCTCTTGCACTCAATTTTTCAAGAACTTCCGGACAGTAAGAGGGACGTTTCGAAAACATTCGAAACCTCGATCTGTCTCGCAATAATAAGATAGTTTCAATAAATTGCCGACGGACGTGTTGTCCGATGTTATTTCGTTTTCCTCAAACATCTTGAAATTTTTCATGTCCATTTAAACTTGTCTGCGTTCCAGAGGACGAACGTGCCGGGAACGGTAGTAGACCCTCTCATTCGTCTTGAGACGTGTACGAAATACTTGAATCGTTTTAATCAAACGCCGGAAATACCGTATAGAAAACGTATTACACGTATAACAACTGGATCGCCGATTTTATTATATATTTCTGACAAAATTAAGCGAATCAAACAGAAAAGTTTCTGTAACAAAACACCAGAAACAATAGTAGTATTTATGAATACTTGTACATTACCGTCAATTAAAATAAGAGGAATAAATCTTGTTTAACTCTTATTACTTACAAATAGTGTAAAAAGAATGTTATCATGCATTAAGAGAATTATTTCGTTATTATTTATTATATGCAAAAGTGAAGAATCATTCTTTAATTATTAAATTTAATACAATGTTTAAGAATCATATTGGCAAATTATATTGTTGATAAAATGATTGGCAAAGGGTTAAGTGGTCCAGTACCGGACATTTTCCGTTGACAACAACTGTTAGTATTATAACTGAAAGACTCGCGTTTCCTCTTGCGGTTTTAGTAGGTACAAGAAAAAAATAGAGGAAAAGGAGGAAAATATGCAATGCGACGACTAGGCGAATGCTCTTTCGGTATTGCAACCGTTTTGGTATTTCCGATGATCATCGATAAATCCTAGGAATATGTGAACAGTTGTTACATTGGTACAAACGCGTGTTTACGCGTCGGCGACCGGAGTCGGATTTTCCTTGGCTGCATTAGGATGAACACGTGGTGCACATGCAGCTGATCTTCGCACGAGAATCTATGCTAATTTCATAGCGTTTCGCGGATGGTAACCTAGAGGGTTATTGGCTCGTTATTGGCCCATCGTTGCTATCGGTTATACGACTCGATTGTAACGGTGCTCTCGTGATATTGGATTTCGAATTGCGATCCGGATGCGTAGACGTTCCAAGTGCATATGCATATCCCGGTATAATCAACGCACCGGACAATTCGATCTGCGTATACAAAGAACATCAGCTTCTCCCGTTATTCTGGTAGATTATTGTTAGCCACCCTGTTACCTGAATAATTGAGGGCAGATTTGTAAGTAGAGGTGCGTGGATCTCCTTTTGTTCACGCTAATTGTGTCGCTTTTATTACATCGATGTATATTGACGAATGGTTAGAATATGTTGTTCATATTTCACATATGGAATTATATAAAGTGAGTTTATCAGGTTGTAACAT